>JAPZPC010000053.1:0-210744 GCA_037952705.1 Haplographium delicatum
TGGGTTTTCAGCGAATGTTGGGTTTCATTGCCTATATTTTTTTATATTTTTTTTTTTTTTTTTTTTTGTTTTTTTTTTTGTTTTTTTTTTTTGTTTTTTTTTTTTTTTTTTTTTTTTTTTTTTCATTCATTATTTCATTTTTCCTCTCTTCTTTGCTTTTTGATTTTCTCGTCCCGGTTTGAATTGGGCTCGAGCACGTGCTTCCGCGCTTTCCTGAGGCTACACGACAGAGAGGGGCCTGCTTCGAGAGGAATAGCGTATGGGGTAGTTTGGGTCGTGGCTTGAAAAAGGGCACGAGACGGAATGGAGAAAAGGAGAAAAGAAAAAATAATCCCTCCCTCCTGGGTCAAGGTTCCTGTACCGCTGGGGAAAAGAGGATCCAGGCCCATCCATCGCGGCTTTGTGGTCCTGTCGGATAAATCTGTCATCCCGTTCTCGGTAGAGTTCCGAAGGATGGTGGGCTAAGGTTTCTCTTGTCAGACAATAAGAAAAGACGGAAAACGGCAGAGGCCGTCTTTTTTTCTGCTACAGTACCCACTCCTGAAGAAGGGAAAGGGGGGTTTGTTCCGTGGGTGGTACCGAGGGCAAACTTCGGGAGATGTAATGCGGTGAGAGGAAGTAGAAAACGATGCGAGAGTCATTGTCTCAGGTTTTGAGGGTATTTTGCGTCCCGACTCTCGTTACGCGATTCATGGGCTAAGTTTCAATATCCAAGAAGAGGGTTGAATTCGGAAGGAGGCCTTAAGCTTTGGTTATCTGGCGCCAGAGCCCCCCCCCGCTGAGCGTGGCATGTGAACGCCGATTTAAAAATGTCCTTCTCGAGGGTTGGTTTACCTCTGTCGTACCCATTCATATATCGCCCTCGTGGGGTTTACACGGGATGGTCGACATTTGAAGGGTGCGATGTTTGTGCATGAGCATTCTCCGAGACTAGGAGGTATTTGTTCCAAGACAATGAATGATATCATCTTAATTACTTCTTTTTTTTCCCATATGCCGTGACGATCCTCGTTGCGGAGGTCCCTTCGAATATCTTGCTTTTTGGCCATGTTCCTGATTGAGGTTTTAAAAACAATATAGGCTTGAAGGCTTGCTGCCGACCCCTCCTCCCACGGTTGAAAGAGAGATTTTTTGCTTTGTTCGGCCGTTAAAATGCCACATTGAATGGGCGTCTTTTGAATCAGGAATGGAAGTTGTCTCGATTGAAATATCGAAGAGAGAAAACCCCTAAGAATGTATAGGCAGAACGTAGTTGTGCAACTTGTCTCAATACAACTCGAACATATATTGCGCAATGCCACTTGGGGAAGGATTGAATCTGACTTTCGAGGGTTTGGAGGTGGGTTAGAGTCCCCTCAGAATTTATTTTTGGATCTAACAGGCGGGAGGGTAACAAGAGCCGAGCGGGGCTTTTCCGATAGCATATTATTTTCTTGGGCGGAAAAAAGCAATTTTTCTGAGTTTGAGGGCCGAATCATCTAAGCTTTGCCTTCATAACTCCTCCTTCTTGATTGACTTCTTCTTGACCACCTAAGAGCTCTCTTGGGGGTACCCGAGTGCTTGGAGTGGCAACCCACGGGGTTCACTCACTGGAGTTTCTCCTGGTCTTACTATGCAAATATTGCAACACCCCTAGGTCAAAAGAACAATATATAGCCACTGGCATGAGGCATGGTTGACATAGCTTTAAATATGGAAGTTGTTGATTGGCTTCAAAGCATCTTGGAAAGTAGACCTCAATATTCCAGAAGTGCCGGACACATTCTACTCGTCTTAGAACATGCCAAGGAATAATAAATGCATCCGTTTTACTCTAGTGATAAAAAGATCGGGCTAGAATATAGCCATAACTTCAGAGCAGATGTGAATTCACTAGAATTCGGACATTTTCGGATGATGATAGGGTGCCATAGTGGTACAAAGCAGGATGCTTTCTCCGAAGCTTACGGTGTTTAAGCCGCTTCATAGTAAAGAAAGGACGGCTTTGAGCAAGCCAACGTCTCTTTGTGTCTTGGGCACTTAAATGGGCCGAATACATGATGCACCAACGACACTACTCCGGCGCGTTCGTATTCTAGGGCCAACCTTACTCGGGGATATGTGAAGATAGAAATTTAGTAATCGCTTTTCATTTCTCCATCCGGATGGTAGGTATGAGCTACCATTGACTTCTCGATGGTGTCGATTTCGTTTCCGCCCCGGCGCCATGATAATCTCTTCCATTTAACCTCTATGGCAAAAATTATATTCGATGAGGTGCATATCGTGGTAGTTTTACTGTACTACCTCAATCGTGAAGGCGGGGAGCAAGCGAGGCGTGGCTAGTAGTGTCGGTCGGACAGAAAATTGATAGTCCAAAGATTTGTTTTTTCAGTCGTCAACGAATATCGATGATTCCCATATTTTTTAAATACCAAAATGCCCGACAGCGACCAAACAAGGCTGGATGATGCCCAGGATGCTTGCATACTAGTGGCATTCAGTAGTGGCACCAACCAGCATGCACTATAGAAAAATAGGAGGACGGGGAAGAAAAAAGGATCAATTGACGTGAGGGATGGTGGTGTTCCTGCAACTACTCTGTATCTTAGGTATCGAGTAGTGCCCGAGTGGTCGGACCTCTGGGTGAAAGCCGACAACGAGGCGTTTGCCATAGGGCAGAGACTATTGCTAACTAGCACCAAGATTATTGAAAATGAAATGAGAAAGTGTGTCTAAGAGCACGGCCATTTCTCTGAGTAAGACGACAGGAAATTGCAAGATTCCTTTCCGTGTATCGAACGCTGGTCTATCGAATATCGAAGCCTTGGACACGCAAACTATCGGCCGGCTGCTTCTGATAGCATTGGACCCTTTGGGTTAGTGACGTTGTTCGGGTCGAATGAGGCTCTAGGAGATCCCTACATGACAAGACTGCACCGTAATTAATTAATGGCTTGTACCGAGCTGGAGCCGCGACCGAGGGGCAGTGCGCATGGCCGATCTGCAACTAAGAATACTAGATTTTGCGATCGAGAGCTACTCAATGTACGTAGTAGATAGACTGGACGAATTGCGTCTTGTACAACCGAAGAGTTGCGTTGCGACGACTTCTTCATTGCCTCTAGGGGTGCTAGTACAGTCCTGTCTTGTGCGACGGTGTCAGATGGCAATTTTAAATCCGTTGAACATGTGGGGTAAGTACAGTATAGCCCACTACTATCGCGGGTTATCGGGCGTGCAGAACTAACCTACCGACGGTATTGCACATTGCCATATCATGGGCTTTGCGCGGTGCCGAAGACGACGGCTATGAAATGACGACTTTGAAGTTGAAGAAAGCTTCGGAGAGAAACGCGGGTAATGACATCACCTACTAAATAATATTGGAGATACAGACCAATCCCTCAGACAAGGAAACCATTGAGTCGACGAACGCCTCGTTCATATGGAATCAAGTGGTCGCGGCGCCCGGATGTCCGGCCCTTAGGCAAAATCTCATGGTCGAGGAATTTAGTACAGTAGCGTGAACAAATAGAGTTCCGGAGGAAAGAAAGTTTCCTTTAGAGTTTCCATATGAAGGTTTCTGCTCGGAAAAAAGGGACCTCGGAATATAGGGATTTAGGAGAATCATGAGGGAGTGGAATATTCCGCTCCCGAGAATGGGAGAAAATGTAAAAGGCTTCAGGCTGAACCTCAGCCTTGTCTTGGTGCTCCCAAGGCCCACCGTAATATGGTTGCGGTACTGTACTATATCTAGTACTACAGTTCAATATCAACACACTTACACCATATTGTGGATAAGGACTTATGGCTGGACCAAAATGGTCCCAGCCTATGCCCTCCAAGCCTGCTTAATGGCATTGAAGATATTTCACCTGTGGGGAGATTGCCGTAGGTTTGTTGCCATTTTAGCACGGGCATCAGATCAATATTTCTGTTGCTAGTTCGCATTTAAGGTATTGCGTTAGAATGTTAGAGGCGTCGCTGGACGGGCAATAGCGTACTGTAGTCCTCTGTCGATTGGGGCATCGATTGATAGTTGCAACGGTTCTTAGATGAGGATTTACATGAACAATACTTACTCTGTACTTTGAGATGAGCGCTTCGCTCGTGCCCTGCCCCTCCTCGAGATCAAATGTTCGAAGCAGCCGCTCATGGCGCCGTATTTGCACAGTTCATGCACCTCCAGCCCACTTTGATAAATTGGATTGTCGATGTGCACGAGCATACTGTACCGTTCGCAGCTGGCCTTGTCTGAAGATAAAATTAAAGAACCCTTTCGTAGTCGCGCTTGGAGCCCCTCCATGTCCCTCATTCAATATTGACAGGGATGCGCGTATTATTGCCCGGGAGCAGCTGAAGTCCCTGCGACGTGCTGGAACTTCATTTGGTTGCCCTCATGATCGCCGACCATGGATCCGTTCGCTACCACTCTGGTGCTTGCACAGGATCGACACGGTCCAAGGCTTGCGTTTTGTGCTGAACCACAGTGCCGGATAATTCAGGAGCAGTTGTATTGCAGCCGCTATGGAAATGTATTATTGGAGGGGGCTCGGGCTTCGCGTCCCTTTGCGACGTCGCGTGTCTTCGATATTGGGTAGTATCCGTGAAAATCACAGAACACAAGATGCTTGGTAGCTGAAAAGAAGCGCCATGATGTCCAAACAAGACTTTCTTATCACACCACATCCTCTCCGAAGTCTCCGATAGATCTGAAATAAAATGTGTCGCATGAAATTGCGCACTGATCTTCCGAATCTCCTTCGGGACGAATAGGCCAAAGAGGGGCTCGTGTTCTGATTTTTGCTCCTTGATATTCTCCGTCTTAAATGAATTTGTCATGCCTTCGAGTCTTCACAGAGTAGGGGTGCGGCGGAAACCCTGCGACGACTGCGAGGCAGCTGAGCCGACTCGTCCCCCGCATTTTCTTGGGCGTTGAGACTGAGACAGAGACAGCGGGTTGGTCGATACGAACTTCCGCATTAAAGAAGATTTAAGATGATTTTCTAACAGAGGGTGAAATGGTTTACTGTACTCCGTAATGTCGAGAATGTCCCACTTGGGACATCTTCGTCGGGCCTAGTGCGGTATTGAATTTGATGATGCCACCGACTCTTGTAACGGAAACCCTTTGCTGACTCCTCATCTCGACTAAGGATACGAAGTACGGAACGTACAGTATGGAGTAAGCTTGTTTGACATAGACAGTGAAGTACTACTGCTTTCACAGTGGAGCACGTCGTGCAGAAGTGTCCTCGACACCCTGGAGATATTTATCTAAAAGGAGAATTTACAGGAGAACAGTACTGGACAGCGCAGTTCGACACAGCAAATGAAGTATACCCTGTTCGAAAGAAGGGCGTGGAGTCTCGACCATCAGCAAAGGCCCAATCTGGCAATTTTTTAATTTTAATTTTAATCTTCATGTTTTTTGGAGGAGGAAAAGGCCCGTCGCGCAAATTGTGGTGTGTGTGTGCTAGAATACAAGCGATTACAGTTTTCCAGCATGGACCGGGCGACCCACGAACGGGCGACCTTGGGCCATAAAAAAAAAGAGGATCCGAGATGACGAGATTAGATGAGATCTGATCAAAAGTGAAGGGAGGGTTTTCTCACTTTTTAGCGAGAGATGATGCCACTGCCACGAGGTTCAGGGACGGAGTCCACCAGCCTGGCTTAGTCTTAGTCATTTATTAAACGAATCAATCATCCGTGCCTATATGATGATTGTCATATCGATGGGGACGGGTAAGGCCTTAAAACACATGTGAACCATGAATCAATAGCGTCCATGATCACCGTCCTGGAATCGGGTTATCTGGCCGGTCACTCATGGCGGGAAATTGTCAGGAAGGGGGTGCTCGAGCCAGCTCCGAGTGTGCAAGCACTGGGCAGAAAGGTCAACATAGATCAAGTCATCAAACTTCCGGAACGCCTTCGCTTCCATCCGGAGGTATTGTCCGTGAGCTTGGCTCAGTGCAGGGCAGGACACAAGGACCCTTGCCGGGCGTAGTGCTGCTGCTACGAGTACGAAGTATAGTACAATGAAGACCGAATTGCGGCAGTGATTCTGAGCTGCAAATCGGTCGATGTTCATATCCAAAGCAGAGACTTGTCCGAACGGAATTTGGACGCTTGTAACCTTCGTCTAATGATCGTTTTGTAGACTATTAGCGTTTCAACACGCGTCAACGTCCAATCCCAACTCGGCTGCACTTGTTCACAAGCATGCTGTTTGTTGGGATGTGGTGAGCGAGAATACCGAGTCATACGAATGTTATGGCCTCTCTATTGTCCAAACGAAGGCGACTGAAGAAAAAAAGCACACAATACATCCCCGCTTCCAGGATGAGAGATATTCGGGGTCATGCCACGCCAGGACATGCTGGCATGCTCTCTCCAGATCCCAAAATTCTAAGAACCTAACTCGTCCCCAAAACAAAAGCTGCATGAAGTCCAAGCTCCCTCCCTTGTCCTCCCAGCGGTTGTTTCGGTTGCGAATAATGGAATGGCATGCATGATGATGCCAAAATCAGCCACTGTTCCTGGTGTATATTGTGCGGATTAATTTTTCAATAATCTAGGAATAAAACGTGGGATATGGAATCGTGAGGCTTAGTTCACCGTCGCTAACTTGCTGGTGCTGTTATCCACAGACCGACATTTGACGAACTATTGGCAGCGAATTGGTGTGGAGCCGGGTCATGCTTTTTTGACTGTAGGTGGCGCCGCGTCAACTGATTGATTATCATCAATGTTGATGTGAAATTTTTCTTTTGGGACAGTTAGTGGCCGAGATATCAGCTGCTGCTGTACAGCATGATCAATCGATCACAGCTGAAGCTGGATGGTTTGTCTCAGTCAACACCATATTATTTGCGCGATTATTCGTCAAATGTAACAATATTCCAGAAAGATGCAGAAATGTTCCAAGCATCCGTTAGCAGGCCCAACTGAAAGTTAAAACGCCTTTGCTAGTTTGCATTGGGCAGCTGTCAATGGACCGAGGGCGTGGACCGTACTTGGGTAGTGGGATGCGTTGGGCCAAACAGGACCGATGGCGCTGCTAGATGCGGGAACAAGACGCAAAGCGACGTAACGACAGCGGTTTGGGACAAGTCCACCAGTATTTCTGCAGTCTAGCAACATGTTGTACGTACCGTAGTTTGATGTGCTTGGGAGGGGAAGGCGGACGAACTCCAAATCGATCGTATCAAGGAGTGTTGATCGCAATAACGCTGCTGGCTGTTTCAAGAAATTTGGCCACAATATTCCGAAAATCAAGTCATGAGAGGTGGCCTCGGGGCAATATTAGGCGCATTGTTGGTTCCTCTGAAGATGAAGAAAGATCTTTCATGCGGTGTGAGGTGTGTGGAAGATCTATTTTGAGAATATTGTGCACTGCTGGCAGCATGGGTAAGCCAGCTGAAGAGAGTAGGGTACCAAGTAGAGAACAATATTTGGTCAAATCCAGCAGTCCGCCGATGCCGATGGGTCTCAGATTATTGGGAGACGCCATGCTGCCATGATACTGTCCCATGCCTCCCATGCGGCCATGCCACCGCACTCCAACTGCAGTCACATCTTCTGATGAACTGCAGCGGGTACAGTACATGGGATAGGCCTAGAGGGAGAGAATGCAGCCTTGAAGCACCAGCGCCAGGGGGCCGTCGTCGTATTGTGGTGGCGGCTGCCGTGGCTGCCGAGGAGTGGAGGGGACGGTGGGCATGGGAAGGGAGGGAAGGGGACGGGGAGGAGGGGTGCTGTATACCGTACCGTACTGGACTGTAGGAGGGAAAAGATGGGATGGCTTCAGGGGAAATCGCCCGTTGGTAGATCACCGCTCGCGGGATATTTGTTTGAGTGGCTCAGGGGACGTGAAATGTACAGTACTGGACTGGACAGACATGCCGCGGAAAGAGACGATGAAGCGGCGTAACCGCCGACTGGACGAAAAGACGCGGGCATTTCTAGCCAGACGGGAGGATTTCGAGTTTCCTGCAGTAAGACTGCAAGCGTCCGTTCAATGGAGATTTCTGAGCTTAACGAGGGTAGATCAAGATCTTCGGACAAGTGTCTTGTTTGATAGTGTCAGTTTCGAATCGCGTAGTGTGGACAAGTAAGTCACGTTGGTGTTGTTCGCTTGAATAATGTGATGCTGTGTCGAGCAACAGGGACAGCCAAAAAGCTCGTGCCGCATGAAAAACGATACACGATACTGGGTAAATGCTGCCTCATCCGTAGATCGAATTGGGCATTTGGGAAGGGGGGGTGGAGGGATCGGATTCATGGGCGGTCAACACTTTTCAGATGAGCATCTCCACCCGTGCCTTGAACGGGACCCGGTGTGTTTGATGCAGATTGAGAACGGACGATCATGAAGAATGAGATTAGTAAGGATGGGACTACTCCGGACTTCCACCAGCGTTCGCAGTGGTAACATAAACCAGAATAATCAGAGCTAGAACCAGAACCAGAACCAGAACCAGAAGAGGGAGAAGAGATGACAAGCTCGGAGAGGGAGACGCTGAAGGACACGGTAGGTAGAGTGACGGCCGCAACTCTGAACGATTTGACAGTTTGGCAAGTTTGATAGACGCAGGGGACGGGTCTAAAATCTCCGGGGCCTGACGGTCCTGAAGGGAAATCGTTAATCCTGAGGATATGAGCAAATGCAACGAGCTCCAAATGGCGCCCCGGCGTCACCACGGTGCCTGATGCGGATGCAGGCAGGGTGAGGGGAAACCCAGCAGCAGAGCACCGTCCAAAGTAGTGGCACAATCATGGCAGAGCGACAGATCGACCTTGCAGAGTGAGAGGGGAGGAAAAGGGTTGTGCGCGAGCGAGGTGAAGAGGGAGGGCGAGGTGAGAAGTGAGAAGTGAGAGAACGAGAAAACGCGGGAGCATGAATGGTGACACTTTGGTCATCTCCAACTCTCTCACCAGCCGACGATGCAACGTTCATCCGCACGTCGTCCTGATCTGCCGCGGTTGGGCCCTCCAATGGGGTTAGCAGAAAGAAAAACGGGTTAGAAGAAGGTAGACATTGCGAGAATGTGGATGTTGTACGTTCGGAGTAACGACTAAGGTTACGGATTCCCTCGACTCGAGTTGACTATTTACTGCTCCTGCATGTAGTTCCCGCGAAGCAATATATTATTCCTGTATTGCATTGTAATGCCCCGCGCCAGATCTACCGTCATTTCCCCCTCCACGTCCAAGTACTGTTACGGAGTACAGTACCGGTCCTCTATTAGACGGGGAAAGAAAGGCACAGTCCGGTAGCAGAATCGCAAAACTGACAGGATTGGGAGGTTGCCATGATGGAATGGGAAATGGATGACAGAGTGAGCCTTTTTTGCTTAAGTTAATTTACATGAATGAATGAACGTCCACCAGCATCTGAAATGCTATGTCTTTCGGTGTGTTTACTGGTCTAAGATATATATCTATATTCCTTCCCCCGGCGCTCTCATTGCTGGTCTCCGTTCGTTCCTGCCTCTCTGGCTCTGCCCTCTGACCCGATCATAAAACGTGAATTTCTTTTCTTCCTCTCCTCCTCTCTTTCCCTCCCTCTTCCTCTCCTCCCACTCTTCTTCCCCTCAATACTTTCCTCCCCCTCTCGCCAGATCTGGCAGATGTGGCGGTGATAGGGAGGCTTGAGGAGCAAAGTCGACACTGAAGTCTCGACCTTTCCGAGCGGGCGAATTACACAACCGTCGTCCAGTGTCCACGGGCCTCGGCGCGTCAACGGCCCCCAGGAACACTCGAAGGACCCAAACGGCATCAGGGTCTTTACAGCTCAACGGAGATTATTCATCGAGTGTGTAAGAGCGAATGGCAAATAACGCAATAGGATTCGAGGAAAGGAAAATAGCCAAGTCCCCCCGGGCCACGCAGTCAGGACGACCCAACTAGCAGCAGATCCACAGGCTCCAAAAGAAACAAGAGGGAAGGAAAAGAAATAAAAATAGAAGAAAAGGAAAGAAAAAGAAAGGTATGTACTGTAGTGTTTTCTTCAGCGTCCCCGGTCCCCATTCCCATCTGTATCCCCGTTTGGGCACTCTGACACTCGATGTAATTTCATGTCTGTCCTGGACTCATGTACAGCACTGTACCTCTGCCTCCAATCATAGCTGGTGATTGGCTCCCATCATGTACTGTGCATTGTTTTCAGCTCCTTCACCGCTGTCATGTAAAAGTACTGTACAGTATAGTACTGTACGAGTACGTACTCTTCAGAGGACAGCAAGCCAGGACGGCAGTACTTCCTCACTCCTCACTGGGTATGGTGCTGGTGTTGGTGTTGCTGGAACCGGACCTGGAACTGGAACTGGACCTGGTGTTGGCGCTGTACTGCAGTAGTCGCCGCTCCGGTTGCACTGCGCTGCGCTGCTGCACTGCTGCACTGCATTGTGCACGAGGTAGTTCCCGGGGAACTCGAGAGGTGCATGCATGCAGTCAATCAGTAGTTTTGTCAAGTCAGTCAGTCGCTCAGTCAGTCGGTCACGGCAAGTTCGAGCTCGCAGACCAGCCCTCATCCGCTCTCTCGTTCTATCAACAGCTGTACAAGAAAGTATGGTAGAGGTCGGGAAGAGGGGTGGGGTGGGGAATGCATCAGCTACCACGAGCACGGCTTCACTACTGTACATCACCAGCGTCACCAGCCAACCAGCAGCGCGATCGCGAGATGGGAGATGATGGCCATGGTGGTGGGATTTGTGGATTGGGCGAAACCTGGAAACCAGAAAGAGAACAGCCACACAGGCCCATCACCATCGCCATCTCCATCTCTATCTCCATCTCCGTCACATCACCAGCTCATTTTCTCCAGAGGAGAGCACAGTACTACTGCGCTCTATATTTTCCAACGGCTTCTTCCCTGGTCGTGCGCTGTGCTGGGCCCCGGGTGACACCTCTGTTGTAACCTTCCTAGGCGTCGTCCAGTGACCCAGTCGCGGTCCCCATCAGTTCCAGACCTTACTTCCTAGCAGTTCCCACACGCACGCTTCTCCCAGGGCCTGAATCTCGGAGAACTAAACTAAAGTTGAACAGGGGTGGGCGATTGAGTCCCTAAAATTCCATAAGATCAACCTCCCTAGTCAGACCCGGCCGGCCACGACCTGGCGAGCACGCAGCACGTCCTTTGCACCCTGTCGCCGCCCCTCCGCACCCCGGTTCGCACTACGACTGTTCTGTATGTTCTTGCAATCAAGTACTGGTAGTGGGCTTGCACTTGCGCCCAACCCTGACAAGCTACGACACAACACACAACGAAGGAGCCGATACTGACTGACGGACGGACATAGACATAGACACTGACGCTGAGTTTCTTCAGGAACCCCGCGGAATCAGGCGAACTATTATTACCGGTCCCCGGCCGAGCTGACCTCCCACACCCCGTCGTACTTCTTTTGTACATATTTTCGGACAGTGCATACATACATAACATAGTACATACATCACCTTACAGGCCAGGACAGTACTCCTCTCCTCTTACCTCTTCTCCCTTCTCATCTCTTCACCTCCCTGGCCCACTAGTTCGACAGAAAGTACCAGTGCTAGAAGCTCCGACCCTACTGCCTGCCTTCCATCAACGCTCTACAACTTTTGGCATCCTCAACTACATCCCACCACCAACTGTCGATTGCTCTAAGTCCCAAGTCTTAAAGTCCTGCTTAATACAAGCGTGCCCCGGGCTCCCGCAAATCAGTCGTCGACCACCACAACCGCACCCAAAAACCCGGTCTGGCCAAACAGTTAAAGATATCTCACCTTAAGCCTCGGTGGAGAGGAGGAAAAACGAAATTCCACATACTTGCCTTGCACCAACACCACAGTCACGCCGCTCTACTACCAACACTACCACCACCAACAATCCATTCTTACTCAACCGAACCGTTCGCAGCCTTTGCATAATTGTTTGCGTTCTCGAGCGCTCGGTTGTTCCTTTTCAAACAGACCTTTACTACCTATTAGAGCCGGCTGGACCTCTCAACCGGAATTTTTCACTTATTACTTGGATGCCCGCTACTCGCGTTTAACAACCCGCACCCCCTCCCCTGCTGGCGTCTTCTCCTCTAGCAGAGCTTGTCCTGGTAATAATCCCTATCCTGTCCTCCTTTGCTCCCTCTTGTCAACTTCCCGACCCGTACCACACTTTAATTCCTCCGCCTCGCCCACCAGGTTTTCTAACCTAGTACCACAACTCTACATCCCAGCAACAGCAACCTACCTTTTCTTCAACTCTCATCCTTACTTACATATCAATCAGTGGTATCTCTCGAATCATTGTCACGATTACGATTACCTGTCTTTCACCCTTCAACCAAAAGTCACCCTCAAGCTCAAGCACTCCTCTTTGTGAACCCCCCCCCCGAAGCTTCCACTACAAAACTTTACTCCATCGTTGCACATTCGACGTAGCTTTCGCTGCTGCAGCTCTCCGACCACGTCAGTCGTTCACGAACTTCTCGCGCCTGCGGTATTACCTGCAGTACATGTCTTGTCTGATATTGTCTCAGTCTAACCGTGGAACTAGCACATTCAGTTTAGAGGCTCTCCTAGTCTCTGCCCTTAAGGAATCATCTTTCAACAGTCCATATTTTGATCTCCCTGGATTCTGAAGATTTACCTAAGTATTGTTGCTACCAGGTCAGTAGTCCATGGAAATTCTCCAGGTGAGAATCATCTACTAATAAACTTCAGCGCCATTTAGTTTTGGTTGTGAAACCCGATTACACCATTTCCATAGCTGGTTGAATCAAAGAAGCAGTTTGTAGAGCATGCCGAGTTCAAGTAAGAGGGATTTTCGGCGAACTATATACAATTTTTCGGGAAGAACTTGGGTGTCGGCAAGATCGAGCTTCTCGGACCAGCGCCAGCACCAGTAACCCGATCTTTTCCATGCAATCCTCAACAGCTAGCCGCGATACTTTGTACATCTCGCTCGGCGAACGTCGAGGAAAATCAGACCTGGCGCGCTTTTCTCTCGATTTGAGCTGGGCCAGAGCGGTGTCCGACAGTGCTCGATTAAGGGCATATCCCTCTCCGCCCATGTCAGGATCTCCGCCGCTTCCACCCAGACGAAACCTTGACTCCAGCAGCAATCGTGGACATGGAAGCTATGGGTCGAGTGGACAAGACGTCTATAGAGGGGCAGAAACGCCTCAATTGGAGCACTCAGAACAGAGAGGTCCACCGCTACGAACGTATTCGTCAGACGCTGCTCCTTCAGGATACCCTCCCTATAGAGTAGAAGAGATGCCAGCTGTTCAACACCAACACCAGCAGCAGCAGCAACAGCAACAGCAACAACAACATTATCAGCAACAACGACCCCTAATACCTCCCCAACAACAACCACCACATCATCATAGTTACTCTTCACATCCACCGCCGCCATCTGCACCATTTTCAAATCCAGACAGACCTCCAGTTAGAGATCCTCCCGACTTTTCTTCACCGAAACAGCAGAGGAAGACGAAAGGCCATGTAGCGTCAGCCTGCGTACCTTGTAAAAGGGCGCATCTCAGGTAAGTTCCTTACACTTGAATGTAGAACAC
This sequence comes from Haplographium delicatum, assembly GCA_037952705.1. Taxonomy (NCBI): domain Eukaryota; kingdom Fungi; phylum Ascomycota; class Leotiomycetes; order Helotiales; family Hyaloscyphaceae; genus Haplographium; species Haplographium delicatum. The sequence continues at coordinate 13,548 of JAPZPC010000053.1, forward strand.
AATCTAACCGAATATAGGTGTGACGGTACGTCTTGTCTCATTTATCAGAAACCATATTTTGCTTTTACTGTCTGAACATGTCCACATCTGTCATGAAATGCATACTCGTTTGGCCTTGCCTGTTTTTCTCAGTCAATTTAGCAGCACGGTCCATTCTAGACCTGAAATTTCAAGCCTATCACAGACAGGTTGGCCTTACTGGTGTAACAAGGAAGTCCGTGTTCATCCAGCCAGCGTGGTTTAAATGATGATTGAAATTGTCGCAAATATCATCATTTATTACCCCGCTCAAGCGAGCACAAATCGCCATGCGGCGCTGTTGGAGGATTTTCCTGGTCCATGCAACCCTGACCACCCTTTCCGCTGTCACCACTGTGATGCGCCACCAGCCACAACACACGACATCAACGAAGCGAGGTATCTTTTGACGGCCATAGCGATGTATCCATCTGTCGCTGAGAATCCCACACCGGCAAGAAATGCGTCCAAAAATGGTGGGGCAGCGGTCTGATTGGCGCATCTGGCGGGTGAGGTGGCATTAGCGGCCTTCCCAGCGCAAGTGCGTGCGTGCGTTAAAATGTCTATCCGTACGTCTCTTCTAGGTATGGAGTGGCCGAGCGAATTCAGACCAGCGTCTCGCGTCCACATAATGCACAATGTTGGTAACGGGGATCTGTCCTGGAACTTCTCGATAGCAGCTCGTGACAGGCAAGATTAACTATCGGTATTGTTTATAGTTAATAGCGGGAGATCGACCATCTAAATCATAAGTGTGGTTTTAGTGCTCTGGGAGTAACTCTGGAAAAGGAAAGTCGTTCAGTACACCTAAGGTCGAATCCTGAGCAAGTGTCAACTTGTAGGGATAAAGGACGTTCGCTGTTTCAGGGGGAAACAATATTGAATAGCTGAACACCTACTATATAAAGTTTCCCGTCTTGTCAGTTGACACACTTATTGAGGGAGCCAAAACCTCGTTGGTAATTTCATACTCCATGCCCGGCAGTGAATTGCGGGCCAATTCCAGCAAGCTTTAGAGCATCTATACAACCCTTTCTTGTTTTTGTTCTTTAAAATCTGGGGGTTAAAATTGAACCGCTTTGGCCTTTTGTTGTGCAGAAGCTGACTTTATGATTGCAGCCCAACGGCCATGTTCTCGCTGTCTGAGTAACGGAAAGGAAGAAGCATGTGTTGATGTACAACACAAGAAACGAGGGCGGCCACGGCTCCGAGATGAGAGGGAATCTCGATATGATGTTAGTGGTCCCGGATTTCCTCCGTCTGATGCCTCGATGAGACGTCCACTCTCATTATACTCTCCGGGTGATAGTGCAGGGGCATCCGGAATCGCTTTTGGAGACCCTATTCAGCGATCGAACTCATATCGAGTTTTAAAATCACATGGCCCAGGTTCAATGGTCGGTCCTATGCCACCAAGGTTTCTCGAGCATGCATCACCAGCGGACGCTCATATTTATGGGTCAATAATTCCTCCAACGCCTAGATTGCAAGCGCCTCAAGATCCAATATGTGCATATCTCTTCATGGATATGCAAATTGCCAAAGCAACGCAAAGTTTCTGTGAAACTATTGGTTTACAGTCTGTCACCTCTAGAAAACTTCAAGATATTGTAGCGGCCAATGATCGAGAAAAGGTTGCTCGCTTGCAAAGAACATTTGAGGATGAACGTCGCGGGAGAGAACCAAACTATCTTCCGCCAATATATCTTGCCAAATTTGAAGAAGACAGGGTGATCCAGTCGATGGGATTCGGTTCAGAAGATATTTCGCAGGTCAGAACCGACCACCAAGAAATGATAGCTTTTCAAGGTTCAGATGGGCAACAGAGAGCTTTCCAACTCCGCTTCGGTTTGGCCAAAAAGGAGACCACATATTTCATAGCACTTGTGGTTCAGGGTCCTGTAACACCACAGACCTTCCATCAGCCTTCAACATCACCATATTCAGCGGCTTCGTTTTCTCGAGACTCCATGTACGGATATCAAGCGTCTCCCCAAGGATTCGCACCGAGCCAAGGTTCTTCTCCATACGGGCCGGCTCCAAGCTTCGGTGACCCTCGTGGAGAAATTCCTACCTATAGAGCTCCTGGCCCTCTTGGTTCGAATATACCCCCATCTTCAAATATGCCCCCTTATGCTCCACCTCAAAACCGGTCAGATTATTCCCAGGGTCAAACACCATTTCAAACTCCACGTAGTGAGTTGCCACAGACGGGAACGCGTCAACACGATCTCCAGTTACCGCCTATTCGAGACCAACGTACAGAGAGCTCTTCGGCAGATTCAATGCGACGAAGAGATGATCGAACCGGGCGCGTCGATATTGGTGGACTTCTCGAGAACCCAGGTCAGGGACGACGGGGCCCTTGAAAGTACCAGGACTCCTCGAACTTGTCGACTAAATTCTTCAAGAGAGTCCAAATGGCCACCTATCGTATATTGATCATCCATTCGTGGTTGTCTCGACCAGAAATTCAATGGATCTCAACTTGCTGCCCACTTGTTAACTCAATTATCTCCAAGACCTCGCCATATATGATTCTTTAAGCTTCTTGTAATATATCTTACGACATGGCCGGACTACTCTCTTTCCTCTCTTGTGAAGATACCACATTGTATATTATCATGCGTTTTCCTTTTTCCTAAGATTCCCTCTGGTGCCCCAAAGCGTTTCTCGGTTGGTAGATGCATTCCGGGCGATATTTTCATTCACTGTTTTAGCGCAAGAAGTAGCATGTGTACGATATGCGGTTGAGGACGATGTCAGGGATTGAGTGATGAACTGAATAGTGGGATGACATGATTGAAGATGGAATCGAGGCATTCTTGTCAGGTACAGAGTGCTCTTTTGTTTGCTTAAATGTGTGGTTTTGTTGAGAGGCGAAGATCACACACTAGCTTTGCAGCAAATTTGCGAAGCGACATCCACACCATGTACTATATATATTGGCGGATCGAAAGCTACAAATAAGAATCCACGACGTGAACTCTCGATACCAGAAGACAAGATACAAGATTTTTTACATGTGTGAATCGTGAGGCCAGGAGGTGTCAGTTCTTTGGTATCTGCAATCTTTTCTTTCTCCTCTCGAATTCTATTTCAGGCTGTTAATGCGGCAATCAAATCAATGATGAAACCCAAAAACCCGCTTCTTGGAAACTCATACTGCATACTGCCCTGAACGTTGAGCAATACAAACCTTAACTTCCTTGAATATTTGGCTCAATCGCCTTCCCGGCCGAAAACATTCTGGAATTCAAAATCAAGTGTGCATGGAGGAGAGCGGTTGAAAGGCTGATCGCATAGCCGGACGGCAGAGTAAGCTGGATTATTATCCTTCTTCTATATATCCATTCATTCTCCGACCTCGTTATCCTCGCTTCTATCTTCTTCATCTATGTCTTCTGATAAGGCTGGGCTACAATCCAATCATCCAGATCTCCTCTAATCCAAACTATAAATTATAGACCTATTTATATTGAGGCTTAAAATCAAAGGCCCAAAGAAATAGGAGATGAACCGCTTCCATTTCAAAAAATGTCGCTTTGGAGCAGCTTAGGGCAGAAAGTATTCTTAGAGTAGATCCTGAGCCAGCGGCGGAACCGGTATCCCATTTCCGTCTGATGCAGGGTCGCTTCGGTACTTCCAAACATCTATTCGACGGGCTCTGTGTCTTTCTCGTGACAAGGCTAACGTGCCTAGCAAGATCGTCCCCATTTTTACTAACGACTCTGTAAACTCTGCCAGAAGACCTCTCGCACTATCAAACCCACAATCTGAATCAACCTGCCAGAATAACACTTGGGTTGAAAATAAAAACCCAAAAGTACAAATATGTGAAAGGCTAGGAAAACGAAAACATGACGATGGTTGATTTTGCAAGCTCCACTTAATGCTGCTTGGTTGATTGGTAGTCCGAGGTAGGTTTTATTGAAGATAAAACAAAATGCCCAACAGATACGCCGGCATACGTTGGAAGTCGTCTCTCTGCTTCCAGGAACATTTTATAGCAGAGAGTATAATGCTGTTAGGAGTGCTGAACAGCGAATTCCAGATATTTGACCTCCCACGAAGGCACCCGACGTCACAATACAACCATTACAGCTCCTAAGAATGCGTACAGTTCCATAATATGGTCAATACGGCTCCTACGAAGGACGCTCCTTGAGCACTCCACGGCGTTTGGTTAATGGGTAAGGTTTGGAAACCAACTGCCGGCACTAATTTAGTTCCAAGCCACACCCGATTAAGCGAATCTATCCACAATGTTAGAATCTGGGGCTGCTGGGTCAGTAACAGCAGAGCTTTTTCTACATGCGAAGTACATTTAGATTACCTATAACTATCATCACAGTTCCAAAATACGGGGTACTCTATATAATCTTCTCTCCAGAGTAAAAGTGGCCCAGGAGAGATCCTACTACCTCTAGGTTCCTTCGGAGATATGAGACGAGTATGGCTGCTTCGCAAGTAAATAGAAGAGCGTTATGTGCGAGTTTGTTCTTAATTCACTCAATTCTAACTTGCTAGGCAAAGGTTTCCACAGGCACAATACTTCGGCCTATTGTTATTCTCATTGACGCCAAACACTACCCCTATGCGAAGGATGTCGTCTTACGCGAAGGAAGGTAACTTGATCGAAGGGGGATTTGAACTCTAGAATGCAGATGTAAGACCTTGTTTGGGAACCCTTATTTCTTTCTGGTATTTTAACTTTGGTTTGGATCTATACCCAAGGCTGAAGGTGGCTCTCTTTGTTAATATGAAGGAGAGGATCCCATGTCTCGTTAGCGTGGTAGCCACGAGCCAGGAACTAATCATCACAGCAATTCCAGAACTTGCATATACCAGATTGGATGAGGCTACGAGTATTTTACCCTCTTATTGGTTTCCTTCCAGTGGATTATGATTTTGGTAGCCCATACTCGTCAGACTCAATCTCACGGCAGCACCGACACGGACCTGCTTCCCAAATACTATTTCAGTAATATCTCGGATGCAATAGGCCACGCAAAAGAATTTTGCGAAAGGATTGTCCTCGGTTCAAATGACACTTGTCAATACTACCAGTGGGCCGGGCCGACTCAATATCTTGCCTTAGGTTTTGAAGCCAACGATGGAAAATGCATTGCCGATTTTCCAACGTTCTTTACCAAGATGTTTACTAGATGTAAGTGTTACGTTCAGACCCTTTTCAGAAATATATTTGTTTGAACTGTCCCTCCCCTTTTGAAGGAAGAGGCTGTTGGAATTGGGCGATTCTATACATTAGTTTGGTATAAAAGCCCATGGATTACTCCAGAAGATGGCTTTAAGTCTCACATACGCTATTTTTTCCTCACACCAGGGAGTTTACCCAAAGCTGGTATTACGACACATTACTTAGAATAGTTAATGCCTCCCACCTTCAGAAGGTGAAGTCTGGTACATCGTCTCACAAGCGTACAGGGAGGAGACCGAATACTACTTGCTCACTGGAGGGAGATTATCTCTTGATCTGATTAAATCGGCCCGTGTTACTATAGAGCTGTGAGCGGATCAGATAAGGAGTCTTGGCAGACTAAAGCAACATGGTATTGTACTCGGTCGGCGTCATCGAAGTTTTAAAATATAAGATGATAGGCCAAAGAGAGTAAATTTATTGTAATTCCCCTATTTTAATAAATTCCACTAAAGAAACTCTAAACTTAGAAGTCAAACTAGAAGTGGAAACCTGGTGGCGGCTGCGGTTGTGTAAGGTTACAACGTACGCGTTTGCGCTTGCGTTTTCTCCGAAGACCCCACATTTGGACCCCTGTCTGGGACCCTCACCTCCGCTTTTCTAGTGAGGGGAAGCATTGGAAATCCCAAGCTAGAAAGGAGAGAGAGGGTGGGGCAGGTCAATGTCCACTTTCATGACTATTTCCCAAAACACATTCGTACACTTTGTCTATTATATTACTCTACGTCACATTATTAAACACCCTTTTGTCCCGGGACCAGTATCAATTCCTACCAACCCAATTGATCTATTCACCTCTGCTATATCTAATCAAATCTGATTCAAAGATGTCACAATACCTCGCCACCAAAACGGACACTCTCGAATCCCAGGCTCCCGTGCCACCATCCCAGGCACGGGCGGCCCAAGTTCCCCTTACCTCTTTCAATCTACCCACCTTTCCACCCGAAGCATTTTCGGCGGGCTTGACATCCCTAATTCTCACGGCCGATATCAAAACCGATGAATACACAGAGCTCCTCCAGCAACCATTCTCCGTCCCGGACCTGCCGACCTCCATTACGAGCCTGACGCTCGAGCTATTCAGCCTAGGCTACCCGGCCGGCTTCTTGACTGTCCTGGGTGAGAAACTTCCCGGCCTGACGAGCCTGACGCTGTACTCCCAACTGCTCGCAGGTATCACGCCAGATACGTTCCAGGATGCTCTTTTGTTCGCCCGCGGCCAGAAGGGACTCCGGGAATTACACCTCCTGGATGTCTTCTCGCCGCCGGGTTTCTTGACGGCGCTTTCCTCGTCGCTAACTCCCAGCTTGAAGTTTTTGGAGGTCAATTTCGCCTTTCGACATTCGGATCCTGGGTTCTTCGGTGCCTTGAACGCGGGAGAGGTTGCGCAGTTGGTCGGGGACCGGAAAGGCCTGGTCGGATTGACAGTCTGTGTGTCTGCCCCCGAGGGTGGTGGCGATGATACTGAGGATATCGAGGGGACGGAGGTCGGCATCAAAGTTGCTAGCGGGAAGGGTATCGCAGATCTCTTTAAGGCGGGGGAGGGTGAAAGCGGTGCCGAGATGAGGATGTGTGACATCTCGATGTTTGAGCTGACCGTAGAGGACGTAGCCAAAGTCCTGCAGGCTTGCAAGAATATCAAGGTCCTTGGTGTGAGTGTCGGCCTGGACAGGTGGGAAGACGTATTTGCGGCTTTGTCCAAGACAGACACGACCGTGGAGGTCTTGGAAATCGTGGGTGTGCCGGGAGAAGCCTTTGTGGATAGGATGAAAAATGGTAAAGAGGCTGGTGTTCGTCGGGATTTGCTGGAGGGAATGGGCCAGAAATGGAAAGACTTAAAGAGCGTCAACATTAGCGTCCTGAGAACGAATGAGGAAGAGTGGTTCAAGGAGGAAGGGCGATGGCAACAGAAGATCTAACCGTATATTTTTGTATCCCTCATCAAAGCAAACCTCTATATGTCACATTTCCGGAGACGTATATTTTTCAACGCCTCAGCAGTCAATGTTAAATAAAAGTCACTGAAGCTGTTGGAGCGTTTTCGACAATCAGTTACCTTTTTCTCGTGATTTGGCTCCCGCTGACATATGGTATGTGTGATGTAAGTTTAAGTGAAAATAGGGGCGAGCTTAGCGAGCAACAGGTGTATTACCGATAACCACAGTAATTCATTGATGTCCCCGGGATTATTCATTTCAGATGTGACATTGCAATATCATAGCAGACTCTTAAATACATAGACAATACAAAAAACAGGAGACTACTATCTTGCAGACCGCCGACCGTGGGTATCATAAACAATTATCTTCACCTAGTCTCCAGAGTAGGACCCAAAGCGAGAAAATAATAAAAGCGATTAATCATACAACAAGTTTCATTTCTTCTTCCGGAAATAGAATAAAACAAACAAGCGAAATTCAATCGTGTCTTCAAGCGGCCTCTGGCTTGCCAATTACATGTAAACTGAGAGACTCCTTTTTCAATAGCAAGACATCATTTCCCCGGCGTAACAGGGACCTCCCAGATATCGGCCTCCTTCGTATCTTCAGTTTCCTTCTTGACATTACCGCCAGCTGCTTTTTGATTCATACTAAATGGAATGACGCCAGTGCTTGTAAACACTGGTAGCTCGGCCTTTTTCATTGGTGAGGGTGTGCTGGTATTGGGAGGAAGCCAACGCAGAGGTTCGTTTTGTTTCATCGCATTTGGAGTTGGACCTTCGGGTTGGTAGGGGATGAAGACATCCGATTCCGTTGGCGTATGATATGACGTAGGTTGAGCCATATTAGAGGCATGCGTGTAGGGCAGACGAGCAACTGGTTCATAGAAACCTGCGGGGGAGCTAGCAGGGAGAGGAATTTCAGCAGCTTTGGTAGGGTGAGAAGCGCCTGATGTGACATATGACTGGGGTGTTGATGGCATTACAGGCAGGGCCTCGGATGGAAGTTGAGTGTCGGAAAATGGAAGTGGGCCGGTTTCTGCGAACGTAGGCTCCGAAGGAGTCAAAGGAACATAACTTCCTGCAGAGTTTGGTGCTGGCTTAGATTTTGCCGGTTTAATTACAGCAGGCTTCGTGGTAGGCTTTGTTGCGGCTAACTTTGCTGCCTGAGCTGCCTGCTCTTTTGCCTCTCTTTGAGCTTTGGTTGTTAGGTTAAGTCTGATCTTCTTCATACCAGAAGTTAAGCTGTCAATATCTGAAGTTTGAGAATTGGATATCTCTGTTGTAGGGAGTATGACACTACTTGATCTTGACGGAGGATCCGCAGTTTTATCAGTCCTCGCCGATGTAACACTACTCTCGTTCAAAGGCGACTTCTTGCGAACTCTAGAAGTTTTGGAGGGCTCAGCCCGCGGCTGAGCTGGAGCCCTCGTTTTCTTTACGACAACTGGAGGGATTGAATGACCTCGAGAACTCATAGAAGAATCAGGACGCGTGCTCTGGGCAGTGCCAGGCCGCTGCGAGTTTGATGGTACTCTATTGTGGCCGTTTGGCCTTGGTACATCGGATGTTACAGATCCCGAATTGGAAGCAAGACTAAGGCGGCGACTTGATTGGCCTGTTGGCTTGGTATAGCTGGGTTCCGGTAATGGAGTCGTGCTTCTTGAGGTAATCTATTTGCAAAGTTAGTATGATTTTACGAATTTCGTAAATGAGGTAGATCTTGTAATTTTCCATACCTTTTCAGTGGCACTAAGAGCAGCGGCCCCAGCAACAGTCTTCCTACGGTTTGTTTTCGCAGCTGGTTTTTTCTCCTCATCTTCTTCAACACTTTCAACCAGCGGCTTCGCTGCTTTGCGGGTTCTCAGGGCCATTCGGCTGGTTGGATTCTCTACAGTAGGTTCTGATCCGGAAGTGGGAGGCGTGATAATAGATTGCCGATCTCGCCTAACACGGGTCGCTTCTGCTGAGAGCTCTTCTGGCTTACAACTCATCGTTTGTCTCTCGGATGGGATCAACAGCTTGCTCAACTCATGTGCGGCAACAGTCCAGTCAACTTCAGGAGGTGGTGGACTAGGCGCGCGAGATATTGGTCGCGGTGACCCATTGGTCATACTCGACATATGCGACACGGCTCGACGTCCAACTGAGGTTGTGACCTTTGCAATGAAGGACTGGGTTGGTGAGGAGAATGTTGGGGCGGTCAAATCTCTGGGTTTCTTCGGCTCAGGAGGTGGCGGAGGATGAACTAATATATCCAGTTGCTCCAGCCGTGGTACTGACCACCATAATGGATCATAAGTTTGAACCCCCTCAGATATCGTTTCTGTCGGGGTAACACCGTTGAAAGCCCCTATTTTTTGCCCCATTTCATAAGCGAGGCCTGTGGGGCTGAGCTCTTTCTTGATAATAACGGGATCACCCGCTGCCATACCGCTAAGGTGGCTCAAGACTCCCGTACAAAGAGCTCGATCGCTATATCCGCCTTCTAGCACGCTGATAATTCTACCATCAGCTGCCGTCCCCTCCTCTGCAGCAAGTTTGACGACATCTCGAGTCAGTCGAGCATAAAACTCGGTAGGCACATTGACTTTATGACGCTGCATGCCAGAGCTTTCCCACTCGCTGGCATCAAATCCTGCCGACAAGAAAATGGCTCCCTTTGGCTTAGGTCCATTAGGCACTGATCGAAGGCGCTCGGTTTGTGCACGGAGATAGTTTCGAGTTTTCTCTAGAAGTATGGAGTATTTGGTTTCGTATAGGTCCCAGAACTCTGACTCGCTTTTCCACGGCTGCAAATGAACATTCCAGATGCTCTGGCCATGAGCGTTCTCAACGCAAATACTAGCGTTCTTAACTTTTTCCTCGTCCCCCATTTCACATGGGTATGAATTGATATCATGTAGACTGAAATACCCAATCGAAGTTTTCCGCCATGGTAATGCATTTTTTGGAAGTCCGGTAGCACGCTTGTTGTGATCCCAGGCAATGGCTTGAGAACCATCACCATGGTGGAGATCGAAATCAATGATTGCTGCATGGGTCAACCCATGAGTAAGAGCTGCATGAGAAATTCCAACATGCACATTATTCAGCCAGCAGAATCCAGAGGGGTAGCTTGCTGAGCAATGGTGTCCTGGAGGTCTGATGGCAACGAATGTACGATGCGGTCCTTTTCCAGTTGCGGCTCCTTGAAACACAGCATCCACGCCCTCACACACAGCTCCCAGCGCCCCTTCCATAGCATTAAGAGATTCTGAACATAGGTACAGATCTCCTTCGTGAAATTTTGCCGCAGGTTCTTGATCAGGACCTCGATGTATGTCTGGCCGTGTCAACTCCTTCCCATTCATAGCTAGTTTAGCCTCTGCATTATCACACATGATCTTCAACTCCTCCATCCACTTAGTTCCATGAACATTAGTGACAGCCTGAGATGAAAGAGAAAGCCGGCGGGTTGTCTTCCTTATCCGAAACGGGACGAATGGAATCGAAGATGCATCTTTATTAGGGTGAAGCGGGTATGCGCCTTCCGCATGCCTTTCTCCAAGGCGCACATATGCCACCGATAATCCAAGGATGCTTGCATGTATCCTTTCTGGCCTTTCGACAATGGTACTTAGGGAAGCTTTCGAGGTCCTTGGCCGTGAATACCGATGCCCGTAACAGGAGTCATGTAGAATGACAATCGTATCCGCAGACCTGGATTCCTCTTCCTTATCATGCAAACCCAGTTCCGTTTTGAAATGATTACTGGCGATTGATTCTGCGGTATGTCGAAGAGGTGGCGGGGTCACCTCTTCCGGCTCAGAAAGGGGTGATTTACCAACCAACGTAGAAGCGTTGGTGAATTGCGCCGAAGAGGATCGTCGGGACGAAGATGATCTAGTAGGTGTAACACCTCCTACACCATGTAGAGAATTCATGGATGCTTTCCTAAGGAGCGCTGGAGAAGAGGATCGCGAATGTTGGCTCATAGAACTAGGTGATCGATGAAGGGGGCTTCGGGGTGGAAGTTTCCCATTTGGTGAAGATGTTGAACTATTTTGGCGTCCAAGGGATCTTGATGGAGAGGAATCCCGGGGTGAAGATGGAAGAGCCGCTGCGGAAGCTGCGCTGATTGAAAGACGTTTGAGTGAATTCGAGAGCCTGTTATTGTTGTTGTTTACAGATGATGGCGAAGATATTGTTTCTTTGAACACATTTTGCGATGTCGAGGACGCCATGACGACTTGAAGCTCGAATGAGCCAATACCGGCCAATTCCAGTTCGAAAGTGTCGATTGATCTTTGTTCGTTGGAATTCCTGATGTGATGTGGAATGGCGATCGAAAGAAATTGATGTTTCCTAGATTTACGCGCGTGCTGCATGCTGCACCTCACGCGTCTACGGTACTTATGGACACTTTATTGTCAACCCCTGCATTTTCAGCCTTATGTCACCTTCGAATAGTTACACACACATTTCATTTATGAAAACTGAGAAGAGTAGGCAATATGTTGCCCGTTCATTTTTGAGAGAGTTGAATTTAGCCCTGATGTCTTCTGTCGGGTCTCTGAAATCAGATTGAATAGCTTTTAGCCTCACAAATCCCATGATCTACAACTTTTTGGCTACAGGCCTGAACAGTTCTTCTCTACTGTATATTAATCCTTCATCAAATCAACTCCAACAGTTTGTAGCGCCTCCACGGCCCAATCTGGGTACTTTGACTTATCTCCTCCATGCTGTTCGGAGAAGAATATTTTTAGAAACGCAGGAAATCTATCTTCAATAATAGCCTGGCGGACGCTCCTCATTAGAGTCAGCTGATACCAGACATTGTGCATCGTAAGTAAATGCGCTCCCACAGTCTCCTTTGCCGCAACATGATGCACAAAGGCTTTTGTGACACCAAGACCGCCTTCTCCTTTCCTGCAGCAGACACACCCACACCCGTCTTCCACCGGGCTGAAATCCTCAGAATACCTAGCATGCCGTAAATTCAAGACTCCATATCTTGTTATGGCATTGCCAAACCTGGCTGTCCGAGTTGGCCATACGCAATCGAACATATCGGCACCAAGAGCGACACTCACCACCAAGTCTTCCGGGTATCCGATCCCCATCACATACCTCGGTTTCATTTCAGGTAGTAGACTCGTACACGTGTTTACCACACGACAATAATCCGCTTTCGCTTCACCTCCGCTGAGTCCCCCAATTGCAATCCCAGGAGTGCCCCTCGCAACCATCTCTTTGCAGCATTGAGCTCGCATCTCCAAATCCAAGCCACCTTGTATGATACAGAAGAGATTCTGCGTCGTAGGCTTAGCGTGTGCAGCAATACAGCGATCGAGCCATCTAACACTACGCTCCATGGCCTCTCGCATCCGCTCTGCATCTGGGGAAGTGGTCACAAGGACATCATCAAGCTGCATGATAATGTCGCTGCCTATGGTATTTTGCAGAGAAATGGAATGTTCGGGCGTAAGAAGCATTGGCGACCCATCATGAGGGCTGAGGAACCGCACACCCTCTTCTGTGATGTTTGCAAGCTTCAACAGACTAACCATCTGGAAGCTAGCCTCGTCATGTTAGATGTCGTTTCAAGCTTCTTTGTTTGGAGCTACAGGAAACGAGACACATACCCGCCACTATCAGTCAGAATATTGTGCTTCCATCCTTGCAATTTATGCGCCCCGCCAAGCTTCCCAAGCGCCTCTTGCCCAGGTTTTAAGCCCAGATGATATGTGTTGTTCAGACATAGCCGGCAACCCGTTTCCTCAAGCTGTTGCGGCGTCAATCCCTTCAGGGAGGCCTGGGTCGCAACTGGCATAAACAATGGTAATTGGACAGGGCCATGAGGGAGAATGAGGTTTGCTGCTCGAGCTTTGGTGGTCTGGGTTGCCGTAAGCTTTCCGCGGGCAACAAGAGAAGGCAGCGATGATTACCGAGCAGCGAGCTAACAACTCAAATGTGAGCGCCGACGGCATAGCTGTTGCTAGAGCCATGGCTATTGGAACGTGTCAAGGTGTGGGGCTCATAGATGGGTTCAATGAGATGCCCCAAAATAAGTGAGAGGGAAGCAAACGTGTGACTCAAGACAATAGAATATGAAGCTTTGAAGGATTCTGCCACTTGGCACGAGGCTTTAATACAGCCTTATAATAGGATGAACGACAGAACTGGAGCAGTCCAAAACTTGGTAGCTTGCTGGGCTAGCTTATAAATCCCAAAAAAACAACTTCCAGGTGTTCTTGAGATCTTGCCAGAAAGTGCAAACAAACTTTGAATCTTCGTTCCTTTTTAACGGCAGAGGCGTTTGACAAGCGACCTGGTTCGCTGCTCGACGCGCTAACAGTTCCCGTGACCTTCCCCAACACATCCGCGTGCGCAGTCACTGGTCTACGCCGGGCGATTCGTATAATTTCTTTCTGATGTCCTGGGATTCCCCCTCTTCGCCGTCCAATACTCCCATGCAATCCAACAGAATGCCTCCGTCCAACAGAACTTTACTTCTGAGCGACGCCCTAGGCCCATCCTTGAGTCGACCCGAGCAAACCTAGCGTGCTCGCCAATCCCGAGATGCCTTTGAAATTTGTGCGGCGCTGATTCGAAAAGTCACGCCATTATGACCGTAAGAAGTCAGCACCCCATCAGGGATTAACCTCATCCGTTCCCACCATCGGTATTTCAGGCGGAAATAATATACTATAAGTCCTTAGCATTTTTTAGCTTCTGCCTCGCCCTCATGCCGTAACCTCGTGTCTAGGATCGAGGTTCCTTTTGTTAACGCGCTATATGAAGTTTCGCCCCTTCGAAACTTGAAGTAAGATGTATATATTTCCTACCTTTCTTCTCTCTGCTCCAGAACGAAGGTAGTATTTCATTTGTTCTGCATATGCATTCTGTCGATAATTTATTGTCCTCGTATGCTATTCGCTGTCATATGCTGCTGCGGTTCTTATTATTCATGCATCCAAGAAAGGGTCCAGCCTTGTCAACCCACACCCTTGGACGAGGCGTCCTAACCGCCTGATCTCAACCCGCCTTGCATTGTAGCCCCGTGTTTTCAAATATTTGTCGTTTATAACGATTTGAGAGCCCGGTGTTTTTATTTTATCCTCGCATCACCTGTTTCTCTACCCAGTCGATCTACGTCGTCGACCCCGCAGTCAGAAAGTGATGGCAGCTCCACAATACAGTATACTTATACAAGATCAACTTGTCGAGCCAGATCAATCGAAAATTATATCCTCAATGTACTGCCAGGGCAATACAAATAGGCAATCAATCCAGGGGATAATCCTAAATAAAATGCCATCCCTGGCCCCACAACATACCGCCACATTTACTCTCTTTCCTCACCTCCCTTCCGAGCTTCGCCTCAAGATTTGGCAACATGCTTGCTTTCCTCGAACTATAACTCTCAAATATTCTTCTACCACCGATAGCTTCAGCACGGATTCAAAGCCCCCAATGCTGTACTCTGTCTCTCACGAAGCACGACAAGAAGCGCTGCGTGTATACAATCTTTCATTCGGTACACGTAGTAGCCCGCCCCGAATATATTTCAATCCATATTTCGACACACTGTACCTTCCTCGGCAAGGCGAAATGGGATACGACGAAACATTACGAGACTTTAGAGACTTGGTAATGGATCCAGAGGAGTTATTAGGAAACGTGCGTAGCGTGGCGGTTGATCATGTGAGCGCGGATATTAAACGGCCCTGGGAGTCGTACAATAAAGCTACGCTGTTACGTAGTTTCAAAAAACTGAAAGAAGTTATTCTAGTCTTGGCTAGTTGTGAGAGAGACAGGCCTGGAGGACCGATCACGCAGGAAGTCAAACTCGTGGAGCCAAAGGACTCTCCGGAGATGCAACTAAAAATTTGGTTTTATTTCCGACAGAGCTTTCTGGCAGAAGAAAAGGAACTCCAACAAGTGTGTGCAGAAGTGGGAAGGACATACCAAAAATACGTACTACCAACTGTAAGAATTAGGTCGAAGGCTGTGAATGGGCACTACAACAACCTGAGGGATACCTCGCTCTATGTGGATTCAAGGGCCTGAGATCGTAGTCTTTTTACAATAATACTACGGATAATAATGATAATTCTATGTAGGATATACCACCACGTTTCTCGGATGTGACATTAAATATTTACCTATCCTATCATACTCTCCTCATTACCTTCTGGGTAGTGTAGAAGAAAAAAGCTTTTCTCTAATAACTTAGTTTGACTAAGGAGATGTATAGCAAGCTTCATATAAGAGTTCTTTTCTAATAATACATCTACCTCAGTGCTGTGATGTTGTTTTGAAAATAGTCGTGTCAGACGGGCACTGAGGTAGTAACTCGGAATTAACTTGATATTGATGCGCCGGCCAGCACAAATTTTATATGGAATCTTATCTCAACTTTTGCTCGACAAAAGACTCAGCGACTCTTAGATGGTTTGAATAGTTTTAAATAAGAGCTTATTTAGTTGAGTGTAAAGAATGTGCCATAGTCACACAGGTCACTTATTGTACGGTAATCAGAACCAGAATATGTAAAATAATAGGCTAGGAATAAGATAAGAACACATCTCAAAAAACAGGAGCAGCTAAATCGCTATAGACAAGACAGATATTAGAGACTTTCACCACGTGGGCTTATTAACTCTCTACAGCCCCTAGTAAATACAGTGGCAGAGAGTTTTAGATAAATTTATGTACAGTGACCCGATCTTTTTGGACGTACCGCGCAATACCCCACAGGCATACAAGTATTATTTTATACTATAGGAGAATTTGATGTGTACGGGGCGGAGGTAAAAGGCGGGGAGGGAAAGTTGTTCATAAAGATTAATATTTAATGTTCTGAATCATCCGCCCTGTAAAACAGCAAAGCTAGGCTACTGTACATCGGCCGTTGGCAGCAAGTACGTGTACGCATCAAAAGTTCGCCTTCCCCGGCTCGACCCGTTAGCCTCCACCTCGGCAAACATTTGGACTCAGTTCCGCTTTTCTCATCTAGACCGCAGACATCGTCTTACTTCGTAAATCAACCTCCAAATTTAGAATAATATTTTTTTCTTAGATTCTCAGTCTAGATCTCTATTTTTTACAGCATGCGCCGATAGACAGGTCCTTCTTAGGATCATATTTCTTACATTTTTATCAGCATGAAGCTTCGAACGAATACGCCCTGCTCACTGCGGCGACTTCTCCACGACCCCTTGAGACCTAGAAATGATAGGAAGTCGATCTGTACGCGGTGCCGGCAGCACATTCGCGGGCAGAATGGTGTATTGATGTCTATGGGAGAACCTCCCCGGCCAATTGTGCGTTCTACAATTGCAGCAACACACGCAACCCGTTTTCTGTTACCTGCGCCATTCATTGCAGGACAAAGAAGGACTCTGGCCACTGTACAGAACAGTAAATATCCCCCAACTGATTATTGAAAATGGAGGATTAACGCTCTTGTAGTCAATCCAGATGATCGCGGCCCTTTGAATGAGTATGATGACCGTGTGGCAGCCGGACGACTGCGGGACGACGAGCACCAAAGAGGTCAGGAAACCAGGGCTTTATATCATTTTGGTAATTAATGGACTTTTAGGAATCATAGAGAGTCTACAACACCTCCACGACGAGCTCAGAAACTACAATGCGCCTCCTATACTTCATCCCACTCTCGACTCTCTGAAACCAGAACCTCAGTCTATGTTTGGCCGTCTATTTGGAAACACACCAAAGCAGCTGAAGCTACAAGATATACCTGATAACTTGCCTAGAGGCTTGTACTTATACGGAGATGTTGGTAGTGGGAAGACTATGTTAATGGACATGTTCTACGAGACACTACCTAGCAGCGTTCATTCGAAAACAAGGATCCATTTCCACAATTTCATGCAGGATGTTCACAAGCGGTTACATAAAATGAAGATGGATCATGGAAACGATATTGATGGGGTTCCTTTCGTTGCGGCCGATATCGCAGAGAAAGGAAACGTGCTTTGTTTCGACGAATTTCAATGTACAGATGTAGCAGATGCTATGATTCTGAGACGGTACAAGAACTTTACCGCGTCGAGCAATTTCTAACCCGTACTAACATGATATAGGTTACTTGAGGCCCTAATGTCTCATGGTGTCGTACTAGTAACGACTTCCAACCGTCATCCGGATGAACTCTATCGGAACGGCATCCAACGTGAATCTTTCATTCCTTGTATCAATCTTCTTAAAAGTCGTCTCCATGTAATCAATCTGGATTCTCCCACTGACTACCGCAAAATCCCTCGACCCCCGTCTGGTGTCTACCACTCCCCATTAGACAAGCATGCCGCCTCCCACGCTCAAAAATGGTTCCGATTCTTAGGCGATCCAGAACAAGCCGAGCCTCGAGCAGAGACCCAACGAGTGTGGGGACGAGAGATCCATGTGCCGAAAGTTAGTGGACGAGCCGCCATGTTCACTTTCGACGAGTTGATCGGAAGGCCAACGAGTGCCGCAGATTACATCGAGCTGATGCGCAGCTATGATGCCTTTATCGTGACGGATGTGCCTGGAATGACACACCGAGAGCGCGATCTAGCTCGGAGATTTATCACGTTCATAGATGCCGTGTACGAGTCTCGGGCGAAACTAGTGCTTACTACCGCCGTGCCTCTTACCCAACTATTTTTATCAAAGGAAGAGTTAAAGGAAAGCGTTCAGAAAGATCAAGAGGATAAGAAGGGGCAGACAGAAGATCATGCAGATATTGATGATACAATGAGGCACCTGATGGATGATTTAGGGATGAACATGAGTATGTTAAAGAACAGTTCTATTTTTAGCGGGGATGAAGAGAGATTCGCATTCGCAAGAGCACTGAGTAGGTTGAGCGAGATGGGGAGTAGAGAGTGGGTGGAACGTGGAATGGGACTGGAGAAAGATGGCGGTAAGGAGGACAAAGATTCCTGGCAAAAGGTGAGGAGTCGACAGATGGAAGACAGTATGTGAACAGCTATCAGGAACACCCATATGGGTAGTTGGTAGGGATGTCGACAGGATTTTTTGGAGTTGACGATCCAAAATTCGAACCAACAAGTAATACCCATCTTCCCTTTTCCTGCCGTTGTATGAAATATACTAGCCGTCCGCTGCCCACGAGTGTGCCTTGCCCCTCGCCCTGCCAACTGTGCAGCATGCATGCAGATATGCATATCATACACCCTACCACTATATCTCAAAGTCCGCTCACGCCTTGGTATCCTCCTCTTATGGTTGGGAGCCGAGCCGCAGCGGCAGGCATGTTGGTTCTCGGGAATTTTGTATATATCCGGATGGACCCCATTGGCGAGATGATGGGAAAGCCGTTGGCAAGAAGGAAACTAAGTGAACGGATTTGTGAGGGCATGCAGTAGTTTTGGCATGGTGAAACTGAGCTAAAAAGAACGATGTGCAACGAAAAAATTGTTGTTCTTGTCATAGAGGTCTAGCCGGCGTCCTGCTGGTTAGAGAGGTGCCGTATTTTTCGGTGCCGTGGTTGGCGTTCGGAGTAGGATGAACCCGTGACGGGATATTTTATATTTATAGATTGGCAGGTAAGTACAGTAGCGACAATGAGATTCTTATTTTCACTTTTCTTCCTTCACGCATTAACTGCCCATTGATTCAGTTACTGCAAAGCACGAGTTTGAAATTTACGGAGGGTTGCATTTGATGCTGTGTGTTGTTCTCGCTCTGTTGAAGCTGGTGAAGTGTCCAGAAGAAAAGTCTATTTTAGGAAATGTGCCGCACGGAACATGACTGAGAAACTGGGCGCAAATCGGTGTCTTAGTTGGCCATCGCATTTTGTTTAGTAACTAATGACAAATTTCCTATGTATGAGAATGCATCCTGCTGGCAATGATAAGAATCACGATAGCCGGATCGCCAGCGTTGACAGGCTGTTGTTGGAGTTTTGATGTTATATCGGAGTTCTGGACAATGGGATTTATCAAGGGGAACTCCGTCGCAAGGATTTGGCACCCGGCCCTCTCTCTCACGATGCAGGAGCAGTGTCTCGATGCATGGCTTGTGACTAAATGGGATCTGCCTCCAAAATATCCAGTTTCACTCCGTGTGTCCTCTAATATCTTCCTTTCGTAATTCCGTGCATGGGTTATACTCTTCATCCGTTAAGATATTCCGCCGCCCACCCCAGTAACTTTTCCTGACCGTATGCCTAAAGCAGTTCTTGTTTAAGGATGACTGAATATCTTATCATTTGTTCGGCCTTCCTCACCGTTCAAATGCCTTGATTAGAAATATTTTCTAAATCTCCTTCAATCGTCTTATAATAGCCCTGCAATGTATCCTCTTCCTTTACTATGCTCCTAACTTAGAGCTCATCTCCCTCTGCGCAGTTTAACTTCGGGAAGAGTTATGCTATGGAATTCGGAGCACCGCTATAGCAAGCTGGGACATAATTTTCACGGTCCGCGTTTGCCGAAGATAATACCTACTCGGCGACATCACAGTTTCTAACTCAGATCAACAAGAACCATGACTAGATAGAGGCTGCTATAAAATACGGAGAGGCGAGTTCAACACCAGTACTGTCGGTACCAGACTTTAAAGCTTGATTGCAGACTAGTCAGCAACCAAAAGCCAGCGTGAGGGAAAGTGTTGAGGGGCTTGGTCACCTCGTCATCGCAGTGGCGGGCAGAAACCCGCTTCTTGTAGCTATCTGTAAGGACAGAGAAGCCTATTCATTATATGCAAGTAATATTTTAATTCCAAAGAAATGAGAAATTCAACGCACAAGCGTGTTCAAACTGACTGTTGTTGAACCATCTCAGATACTTGCGATTATCAACATCCGCCGTGGAGGCTATTGACTTCTTTGGAATCCCGGAGACAGAAATCTGGCCGCGAGCAAGTCCTATTTGGCTTCACATGAAAGACCACTGTCGCTCAGATCTCTCAAGGTGATGTGGCAAGCGCCAAGCTGGGTGCCGGCTACATTTGAATGGCTGATGAGGTTGTGAGTACTCTCTCTATTTGTTCGATCTCTTTGTAAATGGTATTCCCGGCTTATATTCGACAAGACACATAAATAGAAATCTTCTCAACGATGCACTACGTCACAGCTGATGCAGTATAGGCCATCTGCCCCAGATATTTCCATTATCATAAAAATCAACACCGAGTTTGTGGCATATTTTCTTCTCCTCGAGAAGCGTAGTTTTAAGGTAGAATCAAGATGGCCACTTACCAATAGTGTTGGTAGTCAGTTGCTTCAAACATGAAGGAAATGCTATTGTCTCTGCGGCGCCGACGGCGACGATAGTTGCAGTTACCAAGGCTGAGTTCTTCGAAATCCTCAAAGACTATCATAATCCGGCTTCCGCAAATGAAAATAATGGTCGTGAGGCTGACTTTCAATCTCGACATTGGGCACCTATAGCTGTAAGAAAATTTCTTGAAAAGCACATCAGACATCCTGTTGTTTAAATCACTGAAAATAATCAAACTGCAAAGTTGATATGATATCTATTTGAAAAAAAGGAAATCAAAGATTAAAATTGCAAAACCTAACCCGATACCTAGGGTATCGGGTGAGGAAAGGAAGCCCTTATTTGACGTTCCTTTTTTATCCGGGAGGTTGACGCTTCCATGTTATGTCATTTTTACAATTTAATTTTTCGGTGTATTTGTTTGTGTATCTGTCTTCGGTCAGCTAATTAATTATTTTATGGTAAAGATGTTATTATACATACTTGATTTGCCGTAGTGAATCTCCGGCCTAACCGTTCGACCAGGACGACTGGTCGTAGGCCGGAGAAGAAAACGATTGTCTTCTTTGGGCATCTACGCGTAGCCTTGTATTTTTCGGATATTGATAGACTCAATTTGAGGAATGCTATTCTGATAATATCGTCTTACCAATGTTCAACTCTTGGTGCATCAGTGAGAACGAATCCCAACGAAGATCTGCTTCCTAATGGAATGGGTTAGAACTCGATATAGGGTATCGTTTTCTAAGGGCCAAGTTGGCAACCTGATATTATACGCCTAACCCTCGATTGGATATGTTCACTTATGAGTAAGAAGGATATCTAGTAAGTAGAAACTACCTCCACTGACTGGCGGATGCGCTTCACGTTTCTTCCACGAATCTGGCGATGGCCGTCAGACATAGCTGCAGGCTACGAAAGGAGATGGGGCCTTGTAGAATTGGAAAATTGAAATATATGAGAGAGTAGTCCGCTTAAATCCAAGAGTTCGGTAAGTGACTCTTCCAATATACACCAAGGGTTAAGTTTAAGTTGCACGGAGATCTAAGTCACAACACCTTATCAAGATGGGCACTCTTTACACGATTCAGTAAAAGTCGGTGGATGATTCAGCAAAGAGCTCTGTGATATACTTTAGACGTGATTGGTCTTGAAACAAAAAGTAAACAAGTGGCATGGCAGTATTACTCAAGCCATCTGATATGATGACCCGTAACGGGATATTCGGCATTGCGCCTGGCCATGATTCATAAAGACAGGAGAGCCGTAACAAAGCAGATGTCTGAATGGTGGCATAGCACGAAGTGTCTTGTGTCTCATAAGTGTCCGATATGAGGATCTACGGGGTACGATGCCTGGTTGCTACTGGATCGACAATTCTCCGCTTGCGGTAACTTCGTATGATTGCAGTGTACGTGACTTTGTGGACGGCGCCAGAATGGCGTTACTCGTTAGGAGACGAGAAAGTAAAAATAGCCTGGCAGTACAGTAACTGCGCTTGCGGGTAGGTGTCCTTTAGCGAGGCACTAGAAGGCGGTTGGCAGCCAGGAACCACCTTTTTCACCTGCCACATGCCACCTGCCACCTGCGCCGTACGAAGGACCGCCGACGGTTGTCAGTACTGTAATCTCCCAGTCCGTCGGACACCTCGCACCTGCCACCACGCTTGAAAAAAGAAGAAGGGGAAGGAGAAGCAGAAGATAAGGGTCACGAAAATCAACATGCCCTTGAAAGGTTCTTCGTTCCAGAAAATTCATTATCATATTCTGCCCTCGGGTTCACGGGGATGGTTTTATGGCGGCCGCGAGGGGGTAGAAATACGGAAATACACAACTCAACTCGGGCCTGTAAGATTGTGGCGAAGCCCATCGGTTTCTGCATCTTCTCTTCTCAGCCCCCCGAATAGGGTCAAGACTGCGCTCTCAGCCTAGAAACGAGGGATGCTAAGTGGCCCATTATACCCTGCCCTCGCAATCCTTCATTTTGGAAAGGGAAATCGTCCAATGATCTTGCAATCGTTTTCATCTCCAGGGCCGTGTCCCGCCCTGGCGGAGGAGGTGGCCCTGAGCAAAGTCGCCCAAGCCCCAAACGTCGAGATAATTTTGGAGGCTCTCGAATAGCTCTGACGATCCTTTCTAGTCATCCCATATATCTCGGTCGTCCCCTATTTTGTGCATCCGTCATTCTTGATTGCATTTAATCTGGTCCGAAATTATTGTCAATCTCCATGGGTATCGACATCTTCGCGATGCCTTCGTCGTCAATCGCTCTCCTATTTTCGGTCGCGTTTGGGGTGACCAACGCTCTTCCATGGCCTGGGGCTCAACAGACAAATGTCTATAGAGCAGATGCGTGGTCGCCAGCGCCGACAGGCGTGTCAGCCGACCCAGCAAAACTGTTCAAGAGAATGTCACTAGATGTTAATATCTGCGGTTGGATTGATGGAATCCAGAGCTCGGCAGAGGTGTGCGGAAGTGGTTCATCATGTATTCATGATACAATACATGGAGTTATAGGATGTTGTGCAACATCTGGGCCGTGTACCGCGGGTGTCTATACTAGTTGTATAGATATGAATAGTGCCGGATGGTCTCCAAATCCAGGATTGTTAGATAATGGTGTTTTCTCATGGTAAGCTGGACAACCAACCCCGCGGAGGCTTTAGTTGACTCTCATGTAGCACCGGAACTTCTGTTTGTTATCAAAACACATATCCTGGAGGATATTTACAATATGGCTGCGGCTCATCAAATATGGGGACTCAGGTCGCAACTACATTTGCTGGGCAGTCTGCCGATATGCTTCTTCAAATCGTTTTCACTGGAGTTAATTTCTCTCCAACACCCGCTCCTTCCTCCTCATCCTTAACAACTTCAGGCTCAAGCGCCTTAAGCACATTAAGCACATCAAGCACGTCAACTGCATCAAGTGCATCGTCTTCTGTTTCGACCGTAGCAAAAGTGTCTTCAAACCCGTCTTCAGAATCAGCTTCAGCTTCATCGGCAACTGTGACCAGCGGGAAGAAGAGCAATACAGGGTCAATTGCTGGAGGAGTTGTTGGAGGGTTGGCCGGCTTAGCAGTTCTCGCCTCCCTTGCATTCTGGTGTTTACGCCGAAGACAAAACATGCAGAAGCAACGACGAGCAGGTGCATTTATCGGGTAATTATATCCTTCTAACTTTGAAACTGCTCAAGCTAATTTTTTAAGGGGAAATGACGCAGGAGATCAGCCACCGACATCCGGGCCCTTCCAGCGTATTGGACGTTACTCTCCTGATGATTACGACGCCGATATGCCGGCCTACGCCAATAACAGGAGTGTCACAACGACTATAAGTGGCGGCTCCGAAAATGTATCATATGAGGATATTCCAGACGGAGCCTCTACTTCTCTCCAAGATCCCTTCGCCTCTCCACCAACAACCTCGTCATCCTTCCTTTACGGCAGGGATGAAAATATGCCTCTGGTGAGTGAAATCGATGATTTCTCGAGAGGATTCCATGATGCCATCGGGCACAATATTGAGGAAAGAGATACTCATATCCATGACGGGGATCTCCCAGATTCATCTTCGGGAATGGGGAATGGTGCAGGCGGCCCTCTATTCCGAAGTCTAACGAATCAGCGAACTCAAGACCGAGATCTTACCAGTGAACCCTTCCGCTCTGGAGCAGACGGAGGTAATAACACCCCGACAGCTGGAACGCCGATGACTCCGTTGAGAAACAGTATGCTAGGATTTGTTGGCATGGCCTCGGCAGTGACTGTAAAGGATGATCGGCCGCGGTATCAACTGGTGGATGAGGTTATGGACGACGTACCAATTTTGCACAGCCCAGGGCAGTTGAAACATGAAAGAGCGAAGAGGAGCGAGTCAAACTAAAAACCGCTTTCTTTTCGATAATTCTGAGGAATGGAAAACAGTGTGTGTGTGATATTTTTTCTTGCATTAAAACCGCGGAGTTTGGTTCAAAACGGTGGGGGAAAACGGCATTAGAATATACCTACTAATGATGTACGAATGAAACTTTGAAAGATACCCATCTTCAATATGTATACTTTTAAAAAAAGAATAAATCCCTCAGATTCCAAATATCTCAATCATCTCAAAAGTGATTTCCCAAGGCTAAAAGTGTTACAAGTATCCTGATTTTCGAGGACAACTTTTCCCAACGTTTTCGCTTCTTTTTTTTTTACCAAGAGACATTTAAACAGTAATTTCATTGAAAATAGTCTATTAAATCAATCTAAGAGAGAAATATCTTTTTCAACCCTCACCAAAAAAGAAATACATATTTTCCAACGAAACCTGGGGAAAGGCTTGGCGTAGTACTAGTTCCGAAGCGTGCAAGGTTAGAGCCGCCGGAGCAGGTATGCCATCAACCACGACCGCAGGAGAGTACGGGGTGAGAAAGATGATTCTTGAGTACAAAGACTGGTGAGGGGATTCAAATCTGGAAAGTTTTTCATGATCAACCTCTCTACCCCTTGCCTCCACAAAAGCTTATACTGTTTCAATCCAAAGGTTCCTATATCTACAATGTAAACTAGCCAAGGGCCAAGGTTTTTCACCCGACTAACGCCGTCCATCCGTCCCATGCTTGGATAATAGATTTTCGAACTACCCCAAAAGAATTGTCTAAACCATTGATAGTATACACAACAATGTTTTTATTAATCTTGTTGGTTTTCATATCCTTCAGGCTTCTCCAGACCGTTAATTTCAAAGAATCGAGAGGTGCCTATTAACTTGTTAGCAAATCATTCCTTAGCAACAGCGCGGCGCAACTAACAGGAGTATCCCTTCCAGTCAAAGTTGTCTTTCGGATTGCAGTGACACTTCAAATCCAGTCTCGTCTTCTCGCCAGTCGGGCAGTGAGTGAATGGAACATGGTAATATGCGATATCATTAAAGAAATGGATTTCCTCCTTCTTAAGAAGGAGACCAGCAGCAATGGAATGAACAGGGGCATCACCCCAACGTTCGTAGAAGAATCCGCCATCTTGGTCAAGAGACTCAAAAAAGTCGATATATGCTTTAGATCGGAGCCAATTAAGATTACCGACTTCGAAATTAGACCACTGACGATAACTGTTAGTACTTGATTTTATCTAGCTCCTGGAGACTTACCATGTGGCAGTGGTTATAAGTCTCTCCGGCGTCATCACTCAAGAAACCCATAGAATTGCCCTCAGCAATATGCTCGGGGTGTGCCTTCATAAACTTTTTGGTGCTCTCCCACAAGGTGGGAATAGTCTCAACATATTCGTACAAGCTCAAGACGAAGCTGTATTTTTTCTTGTGGTCGGACATGTATTTGAATACATCATAGTCAATATCGCAGAAGAGCTCAACGCTTGGCTCAACTCGCCAATACCACTCGTAGTCCATCATCAAGGGTTGGCGGAAAAAGAATCCTGATTCAAATCGGCACATGTGACGATAACTGACGGAGTCTCCATAGATGATTTTTCGTTGAGCCATATCTTCGCGGACCTTGCGGGCCTTGTCTTGGTCAATGTGCTCAGGGAAAGACCAATGTTCTTCGGCGATTTCTCCATAGTGAGTAGTTCCAGATACGAGGGAGGTGGTAACTTTCTTAAATGTGGCGTCGAAAGGCTTGTCGTTGAGGAAAACCCAATCATAATGGAACTTCCTGTTAAATCGATCCTCAACCTGGCGGATTGATCGGGCAATTTCCCAGATATCGGAATTTCGTGCCAATGTCACAAATGTAGCGTTCATTTTCGGTCCACTCGCTGCAGCAGGAGGTAAGCCCCCTGAGGTATTAGGCGTCGTTGCAGTTGAGGCTGGCGCAGCAGAAACACCAGCCTTTGTTGGCATGCCATTCCATTTACTCTCTGTGTTTCCATTGAGAATATCGTTCGTGGAAGGTAATCTTTGTGATGAGGAGGAGGAAATGAAATATATGACAGCGAGCCCCTTTATAGATTAGCACTGAATTCAACTTCGGAATAGGGAGCCAGCAGAACGTACAAAGAAAGCGAAGAGAATATATCTCAAATATCTCGCTGATCCGGATGCCATCGTGAATTGGAAATTAATAGAATGGTGATGATGTCGTCGAAGGAAATCGCAGGACCACGTAATCTAGAATTTTATTTCTTAGCTCTCGGGGGCCGCGACTGACCCACGAAAGAGCCGAACGAAGAAGAGAAGAATTGACGTGTTGTCTGGTGATAAAAGACAGACAAGAAAAATATCAAGATGAAGAAAAAGGAGGTGGGTGCTTGCGACTCTGGAAGGACGCGCAAGCAAGAAAGGAGGTCGAAGAGAGCGAGTAGGTTTCCTCGTCTGAACCAAACTTTCTAAGATGTCTGGCCTAACTCGTACTGTACAATATAGGGACGAAATGGTAACCCCCGTGCTGTGGAGAGGACAGTCTAGTAGTTCCAATAATACTGTACCGTATTCCAGCTGAGCCGTACAGAGGACAAGGGGCTGGCTAGAACAGATGCTAGGCCGTTTTGGTGCTGAGCCACAGAGCCACTTGCTGCACCGTATGGGGGCGCTTGAATCTTCAATCCTGAGGCCACAAGGCCGCCCAGACCGTCCCCACATCCACAACCGCAACACTCACAAGATTGATATGTTCGACGTGAACGCGGACAAGTCTATTCCCCTCTCCGCACCACAAGCCAGATAGAACAAACCACAGAGCTATATTCTCTTTCTCTCCCTGCTCTGGGCCAGCAACGATCGGTTCAAAATTCACATACCTGCTAGAGTGAGTGACTACACAGATCGACAATCCCACCCCTACCCCAGTTACAGTTTTCTTTTTTCACCTTCACTTTGTGGTTTGTTTCACCACCTTCCTCAAACCTGTATCATCGCCAAGCTGACGACACTTCTAAATTACAGCTTCTCTGTTCTTCGCCTCTAAATTCTCTCCTGGATGGAAGCTCCGCAGATCTGACTTGGTATAAGACTCACTCATGAACGATCGTCATGTCTTTCTTTGGCTTTGACGCAACTCTACCCCGCGACCGCGGCCACAACCCCTCGGGACTAGGGTTCTCACAAGCTCCCAACCCATTTGAAGGTATTCGACGGCAGGATGGTGATGATAACGCGTGAGTTGGGACTCTATAAACTGGCTCACTCCTTGCGGAAGCTAACTTATCTGCCATCAGCCTTGATTTTGAAGATACATACGATGGTTTAGGTGATCAATTGGAGGAAACAAATGATGATTTCAACGATGATACTTTCGGCGGTGGTGATGTGGGAGCAGTTAAGAAGGTTGGCAAGGACTTTGATTTCTTCGGGCAAACTGCGAAAGTGGCAGATGCTATCAGCGAAGAGCAGATGCGCTTTTCTCGCCAACAGCCTGCTCCAAAAGCTGCTCCAACGACCTCGAATTTCTCTCATCCTCTGTCAAAGCCTGCTAGAACGGGCTACGAGCGTTACAAGGAACCTGACTTTGTCCCTGAAATGCAAGTTGATGCGAATTTGTGGGGAGTTGCACCGAAGCGCTCTGCTCCAGCACCAGTACCTGCGCCAGGTCCTGAGTCACCAGCGACTCCTGGCCTAGCTCCTAGTGGACGAAAGATGATGAGCTTAGAAGAGGTTGAGGCTGCTATGCGAGCTCAAGCGAAGAAGCCAGCCCAGGCACAGCCCGTTGCACAATCTCAACCCCCTCAGCCTGCCATTTCACAACAGCATCAACAACCACCTCCCCAACAACACAAGCATTATCCCCAGCAATCACAGCCTCAATACCCCGTGCAAGCGACTGGCCCACCACGTGAAGAACAGCAAGCAGTTCCGGCTGGTCAACCTGCGCAGATCTTGCAAAGAGCTCAACCACCTTCCAACCAACCTGCTGCACCTACAGGCCCGGCTCAGCCAACTCAGATTTTACAAAATCCTAATAGATACTCTGCTGAACAACAAAGACAGCCACCTGCTGTCCAGCATCCTGGCCACCATTCTCGCCCTTCAGGTTCGCGCCATATTATCACCCATCCCCAGCAACTGGCAGACCTCTCTGAAGAAGAGAGAGCGACTTATCTTGTGGAAGAGGCTAAGCGTGCAAAGCGAAATCACAAAATCTTTTTGCTCTCCAAGGATAATGGCCTCATGACCCCTCAGGATAAAAATTTCATTACTCGCATCCAACTCCAGCAACTTGTCACAGCTACAGGCAACCCCAATGACCATGGAACAGATTCAGGCTTGTCCGAAGATTTCTACTACCAAGTTCACAATCAAATTCGTGGAGGACCTCGTCAACACCCTGGTCAACCACTGAGCAATTTCGCCCAGACTTACTTGTTCCAAACTGGAGGTCGTCACGGAGGCATGCGTCGACAGACTAGGGGAGGTGACAATCACATGCAACGTATGGAACAGCAAGTTCAGCGAGCTGTTGAAGCTGCTAAAAACAAGCCAAAAAATAAGCAATTAGTTATCGAGGGTAGCTTAGGCAAAATTTCTTTCAGCAACGCCAAGACACCTAAGCCCTTACTTAACATCAAGCGGCCAGAAAGTGGATTTGATTCATCAAGACCTGGTAGTGCTCCTCGTGACCGCAAACCGCACCAAGCCGGCGTCAGTGGCAGCGACAGGAAGACAGTTCTAACGGAAATTGAGAACGTGTATAATACCCTGATGAAGATGGAAGACCACGATCGCCACCTCCCCCCTCCTCTTCATGATGACGTTAATCCCGAACTCGTCGGATTACATATGGATTGGCGTGAAAGAGCACAGAAGCTCAACGAACAATTATGGCAGCAGTTGAAGGTTCATGAGCCTATTGGAGCAACCACTGTTCATCCCTTCATTGCTTTCCTCTCTTTTAGCAAAGGCAAGAAGGCTATTCCACGGGTTTTCCGTCACATATCCCAAGAGCAACGAACGACTATTCTTACCATGATTGTTCTTCATCTCGAGCAACTTGATGTTGTTAGACAAGCATTGCTTCTTCCTGGTGAAACACAGCTAGCCGCTGGCGTTCGTGAAAATATAGAGCTCTTTTCTCTATCAGTAATGCCGTCTCTGTTCGGCTATCTCAACGAGGCTGGATTAGATATTGTTACTGGTGTTTTGGGTCTTATTCTCAATCTCAACGTTGACCTAATTGCTCGAACCAGAATTGGTGTTAGCATGTTGACTATGGTTTTGAGCCGTGCTGAACTGATCAAACAAGCTGGAGACGTTAATGGACAAGAATGGGATCAATGGTATGTCAAACTCTTAGAAGGAATTTTAACAATACTAAAAAATCATATAGGGTCTCCACATATAATATGTTCTTTGATGCTCTTGAGCCTACACTGCCTAGCATCTTCCCGGGCACAGTTAATACTGGCGAAGATGTCTATGTTTGGCAATTTCTCGCTGCCATTGGTATTGGTGCTAGCCCTGAACAGCAACAACGCCTTGTTATGGCTGTCAAGGACCGTGTCATGGAAACGGTTGCGCTCTCCAGGACACTACCTGCAGCAATGTCGAGTCAACGATTAGCAAACGTTAATCTTTTCATGCGCTCCATCGGATTGGATGTTGATTTACTTTCATAAACGAATGATTGATGAGAGGTGCTTTTAGATTTATCCGCCAAAAAATTCTTTTTTTAAAACGATATCGAAGTATCGACAACATACGGCGGTTTATGGTATTTGATTATAATGCCATTCTACGAATTTGGACTTCATAGTCGGTATTACGCTTTTTCTACGTAGCGATTACTGCATATCAGTCCCAAAGGTGGTTTATTTAGGCTTATGAATAGGACAGACCCGAGCATTGAAAATCTGGGGGATTAGGAGCTGTATATTTTATCGTCTACATTCTCAGGTCGATAAGATCGAATTGACACTATCTATGTTGTCTTAAGCAGGGTAAAAAGTGGTGGCCTGGAAATTGTGATATCACAATGGTGGGGAGTTTAGACAGGAAAAAAAAAATTGAAACCAAAATCGTTAAAGCCCCGCAGCATAATAGATATGATATCTAAGAACTAGTATCAAATGTGCTGCGAGTGATCGATACCCCCTTGTCAATACCTTTACTTTGTTTATATTACCATGTCTCTGTCCGTGTGCTTCTCGATATTGTCATCTCCTTAGGTGGGGGAGTCCGGACAATTCCCGACTCATACAGCGAGTTCGCATTTGAACTTATCCCATTGACTGATAAACTCGTGGCCTGTCCCGGCTTGGTAGAGCATGCCTATTGGCCAGTTTGATTTCGGCCCGCTAGCGCCAATTTTTAAATGATTAATATTTAACTTCAATGTCGCCGGCGACAAATTGAAAGTCGTCGTATTGTCGACTTAGCCGAAGGGGTTAATCAACGTTTTCTCCCGGCAAGAGGCATTCCGCAAGCTTCAACATGGAAATAGAAGACCCAATGTGGCCCATCCAAAGTTTATGGGGATTTGGATTTGGTGGCTCATAGGTTTCTTGTAGATGAAGCTGCATAGCTTAAGTACTTGATTGTCCTGGGCGATTTGCTTCTTCTGTGGTTTTCTGAGGATATCCTGTCACATAGCTTTCCAACCCAGGACGTGCAGTACAATTTTTCAATATGACGACTTGTTCAGACACGGAAACCCTGAACCTAGAGAAGTCTATATTCGAATATGGACGAACTTCTCCAGTCGACAGTATCGAGAAGGATGCGGATACCTTATATCTAGAAAAGAATCTGTTCGAGAATGATCCAAACTCCCCAGTCGACAGTATCCAGAAACTCAAAGATACTCTGAAGCTAGATGATTTTGTGTTTGTAGAGGGTAGAGACACTCCTGTCGACACTTTGGAACAAGGTTTACCGCCACAGGGCCGTCCTTTAACGGTCGGTTTCTGGAGTAAGGAGTTAAACGCGATTAGGTGGGAAATAATTAAAAACTGGGCAACTACAAGTACGTGTCGCTTGAAAACATAAACAGCAGATTAAACTCTCGTTCATTACATTTCATCACAATTTGGTGCATTTTAAGGCTGACTGAAACCAACTGCAGCTCTTATTCTCTCCATTTTCATACTTTTAATCCTCTCCCTATACTGGGGGGTTCTTTTTCGAGTCAAGCAAAACTTATCCAATCTTGTTGTCTATGTCGTTGACTTCGATGGCCACTCGGCGGAATACACTGGAATCACGCCCGTTGTCGGTCCTTTCATAGTGGAAGCTGCGAAATCAATGGTTGCGCCAAGTGGCTCTATTGGATGGACATCAGTTCCTGCGTCACAGTTTAACTATGATCCTATAGCAGTACGACAGGCAATATTCGACCAAAAGGCTTGGGCAGCTATCATCATCAACGCAAACGCAACATTCCTTCTTCAAGATGCCGTTAATACGGGCAACACCTTATTTGATCCCGCGGGTATAGCTCAGCTAGTTTATGTCGAGGCTCGAGATGAGACCACGCTTGGGGGATATGTCCTTCCTCAAATCGTTCGGTTTCAAACCATGGTTATCGCACAATTCGGTAGCAAATGGGCTGGATCAGTTCTCGACCGAGCGTCCTCCGACCCTTTACTCCTAGCCAACATCCAGGTCGCTCCTCAAACTGTCAACCCAGCCATTGGATTCTCGACCTTTAATCTTCGCCCATTTGATCCTCCGGTTGCTACACCAGCAATTACTATCGGTTTGATCTACCTGATTATCATATCCTTCTTCTCATTCGGATTCTACCTCCCAACCCACATGAAATTCGTTGTGACTCCCGGCCATCGACCTCTCCATTTCTACCAACTCATTATCTGGCGGTGGTGCGCTACCGTTACGGCATATTTCTTCTTGTCGCTATTCTACTCGCTCATATCTTTTGCGTTTCAAATCTCCTTCACGGCGCCTCCGGCGCCCGAGACGGTGGACGCTTTTCCTGCAACAGCTTACCACTATGGCTCCTTTGTGGTGTACTGGATGATCAATTACATAGGAATGACTGCTCTGGGACTTGCTTGTGAAAATGTAGCGATGATTATTGGACAGCCGTGGACCGCGTTTTGGTTGATCTCCTGGGTAATTGCCAATGTTGCAACCTCTTTCTATGAACTAAGTCTTGCTTCGAAATTCTACTATTGGGGATACGCGTTTCCGTTGCATAACAGTAAGCCTATATTTGTATTCAAGATAGTAAGATCAGGCTGACAGATAAATGTAGTTGTCAACGCAAGTAAGACCATTCTCTT
Organism: Haplographium delicatum; assembly: GCA_037952705.1. Lineage (NCBI taxonomy): Eukaryota > Fungi > Ascomycota > Leotiomycetes > Helotiales > Hyaloscyphaceae > Haplographium > Haplographium delicatum. The sequence goes on from JAPZPC010000053.1 coordinate 46,151, forward strand.
CGATATACACTCTAATGTCGGTCTCAACTTTGGAATCCTGGCGGCTTGGGTAGCTGTCAGTACGGTTTTGTTCCCGTTTTGTTGTATGTTTATGAGATGGAAGACAATAAGGCAAAAGAAATTGGAGGCACAACGGAAAGGTGCATAAATGGGTACAGACTGGTGGAAGTATAAAATTCAACAACCAGCTGGATACTTGCTCATTCAAGGACTCCATATCACGGGCCAAGTCATTTGTGGAATGATGGAAGCGTCCAAACATTTTTATTCATGAGGATATCGGAGGGATAATTCTTGTGCATATATTTTGAAACGACATATGTGTGTGTGGCTGGCATTTTCACTGTCACGAGGAACTATAATCCTGGGCTTGTGTTATGACCTTGACCAATATTGGATGCTCACTAAGGTTATTTCAATTCAATATTTCTATCGAAATGAACCTCAATTTTCAATTAATCTCCTAGTTTCTATCATTGTCAACAAGTGGTGAGTACAATCTAAATTGATCAAAATGCTTAAATTTGTATTTAGCAAACTATGGACAATGGACGATACAACCCACGAATCGAGTCTCCGAACAACTGAAAGATTAGGATTCGCTTCTCTAGCTAAACTTATACCATGGACAGAACCTGGGGCTCACTCTTGGCTATATTCAGGGGTAGGATGGCATCTCGCCAACAGCCGAAAATACAGAGAGCCGAGGCCAGATATCATTCGCCAAGTCACCAATGCTCCAATCTCGTATCTCGATCCATGTGCGTGCCTTATTCGATATCGCTCTCTTATTTGTGATTATAAAACCCCTGGCCGGTAGTACATTCAAGCTTAAATCGACAACGAAGAAGGAAGGAGGACGATGGGTTCCGGTAGAAATATGTCCGGGGATGGCGCTCGACAAGGAAGCTGCAAACAGCGCAATGGATTAATATGCAGGCCAGTCAAGCGCGTGTAGGAGTGGTTGCTGGAGAATCACTGCCAAGAAGCGGAATACATTATTGGTTTGAGAGCAAAAACCAAAACGAAGGGATAATCTCGGTGTGGTAGGTAAGATTGTGAAGGTCTTTGGAGGATAATTATATAAATCCTCTGCTCTCTTCTTGTTCCATTTCCCAAAACATCCATTGAAGAGCCAAATCATCTCGACTCTCCCCATAACATAATTCAATATGAGATCCTTCCTAGTCTTCCAAACGCTATTGTTAGCCTCCAATGTTCTTTCGAATCCCCTTCCTGCACCCACAGGTGTACCTACCACAAGTATAGCAAAGACGGAGCTCGTGGCCCTCACTGTTGCCGCCCAAGGTTCACAAGATGGTTATTCTCGTGCTCTCTTCCCACATTGGATTATAATCTCCGGCAAATGCAATACCAGGGACGTCGTGCTGAAAAGAGATGGAACAAACGTTGTGACAAGTAGCACTTGTACAGTAAAAAATGGCTCCTGGGTTAGTCCATATGATGGGGTAACTTGGACGGCGGCGAGTGAAGTGCAAATTGACCATTTGGTCCCGCTAAGTAATGCGTGGAAGGTAAGCCTCCACAGGAATTTGAACAAAAATGGTTTATTGATGCATAAAATAGTCTGGTGCTAGTTCATGGACAACACCTCAGAGACAGGCTTTTGCAAATGATCTCGTCAATCCGCAACTGCTTGCAGTCACTGACAGAGTCAACGAGTCGAAGGGTGATTCTGGGCCTGAAGATTGGAAGCCTTCCTTGAGTGAGTTTTCTTCTCTTTTTTAACTCTCAAGAAATAGAAACCTGAGTAGCAAATAGGCTCATACTGGTGCACCTATGCGAAAATGTGGGTGAAAGTAAAATCAGTCTATGATCTGACTATTACTTCTACTGAGAAAGATGCTCTGACTACTATGTTGAACACTTGTTAAATAGAGGCATTAAGATTCCGAGCAGAGAGGTGACTAGAGAGCAGAAAAAGCTGAAGTTGGAGACTTATAAACTTGGGGAATGTTTGCAACATGCCTTGATATGAGAAGATGGAAGTAAGCCAATAAGGCTGTCAATAGGATAATCTAGGGAATCATAACTAGTATATTCTTACTAAAACTTTGTTTAACATCAATTTGACGTCAAAACACTATTGCCCCCCACACATTGCACTTGCACGATGCTTGTTTGAATGCGGGATTTTGCATTACAACTGCTTTTATTCCGCCAATGGGGTAATATTCTCAGAGGAACCCCCGGATTTAATCCGCAGGTTTCTAAAAATGTTTTAATAACATGTCTCCATGCGTCATTGACTTTTTATGACTTTCTGGATGCCCATCAGTAACAATGAGGCAAACTATGTTGGTCTTTGGCAAAAGTCATCTTGGGCGGGAATTCTCGCTTCCAACGTTGAGCTCTTTACTCATACATAGCCGAGCTCTGGGGAATATGTGGGGTCGCTGATCCCCCCCGATGCTCGCGTGCCTTCACCGTCCATTGAAGCATCTCGACACCACTGCGCCTTTCCTTACCCACTCAGCTTGTGAATTTGAACTCTGAATTACAGATTTAGTAGTTCCTCTGATCCATTCACGCCGACGACAAATTTGGAAACAGGGACAGAGCGAATAATGGCGTCGCAACGATCAATTCTCTCGTACGACATCATATTTCATTTTTCTCCTCATAACTCTTATTTTTTCCAACCTGACATGCAGATCAATACTAATTCTGTACGTAATAATAGAAAACAGAGGACTCCCCTTCTCATAGCGGCTTTCTTCGGTGGCTCAGCGCTGTTCATCGGGTTGAAATGGAGAGCTGTAGTGCAAAGGAGTGAGGCAGCGAAGAAGGCCAATTCGAAGGACGGGGTCAACTATTCTGTTGCAATTGGTCGCAGCGGTTCGTTTACTTCTCTTTGAGTATACTTCAACTTCAAGGAAAATGCTGATTTATGGGGCAAATAGGAGGTGGAATTTAGTCAATATCGAAGAGTTGGAGGGAGAATGAGACGACGGCGGAAGACAAGGACGAGAGCGAAAATGTATAATCCATGGAAGTTGATAGGGGAGCGGGGATTGGGTGTTGTAAATGGACACGGATACATATAGACTAGGACATGATGGCTGCGTGATAGCGATTTTACAAGAGAATGGCGTTTGATGGTATGGTCTCTTCATATGGCCTTCGAGCCATAGTGTTATTGCGGTTATGACATGTTTCTATCTGGTTGATTCAAGATACCTGAGATATATTGTATGGGGGTCGAGATTCTGGTGGGAACTGAAGAAGAAGAAATCTAAATTACAGTGGTCTTTGACAGGTGCTTGTATCTCGGAGGCATTCAGCTATCCTCCTCCAATATATCGCAGTCAAATTTACAATTGCGTATGCTAAGTGAATCAAGTAACTCTGTTGCTGTGGTAGCTATCCTGGGAACATAAGAGAGTTGGATTAGCACCAAATTGCGCCTATAAGCAGTAGTGGCGTTTCTCAGGTAAACATAACGAGACTCAGCTTGTGATCCATGGTTACAAATGCTAACTAGATTAACACAATTGGATCCCATTCCTACATTAGGGATAGGGAGATAGCATTCATTTGTGACTGCATTACAGGAAAAAAAAATATAGCTCTAAAGCATAACGCCAGACACCTCAACCCACTTATCTCGGTTTATCCATTCCAAGCTCCGTAATTCGTCCAACCAGGCATCAATCATACAGGTATCACCATCCCATTAGTACTCCTCAACTGCACAGTTTGGATGCAAAACATAAACTGTCTTGTCTGCTGTGTTTGAGCTACCCTCACCATCCTCGCCTACTAACCCTTGACCTCTAATTGCCATCAATATATTTTCCTACGGTCCTGTTAGCTCAGCTCTAATATCCAGTCGTTTAGTTACTACATACCTTGACCATTCTCTTGATGATCTTTTTAGTTAAGGACATTTCGGCATGATAATCCTCTTCGCCAGCCAGCTCGTCTTCCTTCTGTTCTAAGTACCATTGAACAAGTGTATCACTGTCTACTCCCTCTCCACTACCCATTTCGTCTTCATTAACTCTTCGTACAAGCAAGTTCACAACACTGATGTACTTGTCGTATGTAATTTTGGTCTTTGGCCTTTCTCCGTTGGCAGCCGCAGGCGTTCCGTCGGCTCCACCATCAGGGCCATTATCCCCATCTTCGTCACCGTCGTCTCCATCTGCCATAGGAGAATCACCATCAGTGTCTCTACGATGACTGTTCATGCCATTTGGACCTAAAACTTCCTCGTCATCCTCGTCTACCTCCACATCATCTTTCTCGACAGATATAATACTCTGCCTGAGCAGATTGAATGCTTCAATAACAAAATTTGGTGTGATTTCCTCGACACAGTTGACTTTGGCAATAGCCTCAGATAGCCGAATCATTGACTCGAGTTGACGGACAGTAATCCGGTAGCTGTTTCGTCCAATACCACCTTGGGCATCATCACTTCTTAGTTCCTTATATTTTTGTACTAGCAATTCCTTCGCCTCACGTGTAAATTCTGGCTTGAAGGTCTTAGCGAAACGGATATAGCGTTGTAGTTGCTCAGTTGTGAACTCAGGTTGTACAGCTTCGTCGCGCAGTTGATGGATACCAACGATATGCTCAGCGAGATGACGATCAACAGCCTCATTACATTCATCCAAGATAACAAAAAAAAGATCGAAACGAGACATAATCGGAGCTGACATATTGATGTTGGCCCTCAATGTTGCTTTTCGATTGTAACGACCTCCTACGGGATTTGCTGCTGCTAATATGGACGTTCTCGCATTCAAAGTTGCTTGAATACCAGCTTTGGCAATAGAAATAGTCTGCTGTTCCATGGCTTCGTGGATTGCTACTTGATCACTGATATCCATCTTGTCAAACTCATCAATGGCACAAATTCCATTGTCAGCCAACATCAAAGCACCAGCTTCAATCGTGAATTCTCCTGTTTCTTCATCTTTGACGACAGCAGCTGTGAGACCAGCAGCTGAAGATGCCTTCCCAGATGTATAAACAGCTCGAGGCAAAAATGAGCAGATGTATTTCAAGAACTGAGACTTGGACGTTGAAGGGTCGCCGACAATGCATATATTGATGTCGCCTCTAAGAGCCATTCCTTCAGGGGTGGTCTTGCTCAAACCGCCCATTAGTTGGAGAAGAAGACCTTTTTTGACAATTTCGTGACCGTAAACCATGGGAGCTAAGGAGTTAACAAGGCGGGAATAGATATGATCACTGTGGACCATTTTCCGGAGATCCTCAATTTCTGCATGAGTCATTGAAGCAAGAACGGCCTCTTGCGCATGTTCACCAGGCTCGTTTGGATCGATAGGTGCAGTCTGGTTGAGCGAAGCAAGGATATTATTGGACTGGCCGTTAAGTTGCTGGTTTACGACTGATCCTGTGGTGGTAGTGTCTGGGGTCACCATACAAGCTAGAAATGCCAGTCGGTATGTAAGATCTCGAACGCCAAGGGCTTTCAGTCCAGTAACACCATTGGCATCTCCACTTCTATTCTGATTATCACGTACAGCCATCGGGCGGACACCAGGAAGGCCAAGCTGACTGACATCTGGAACAACAATGAGAGTACCTGTAAAGACACATTTTTCTCCAGCCTTAGCTCGATCCACAATTTCTCCACGCAAGATGACATCCAATGTTCGAGGCATGCTTCCAGTTGGAATCTCCGAACTGTTTTCCTGAACACGGACCTTTTGCCAATCCACAAAAGTGCTTTGTCTGATATCAAGTCGCCATCCTTGGCGATTTCCACAGCCTTCGTTAGGACATTGCGTGGGCTCCGTATATCTAAAAGTTTGCTCAACATTTGGAACGGTGCTTCGACAATTCTCGCAGCTGAAAGTAGCAAGAGATAACTCTGGTCTGACCTCTGAAGTTCTGGTAACTGTTCCAGAAATAGACAGGAGCTGGCCAACATTGGCTGTTCTTAGATGGCGAACTCGGGTGACAAGAGGAAGGTTGTAGAATGATAATGCAAAGATCTTATCTGTTTGCTGGTTGATGGTTTTATCTCCTTGAAAGTCGGACTGGCTTGCGGAAGCAGCATTGCTAGCTCCGGAAGAAGTCTGGTTGCTTGAAGCAGTTGGCTGACGATGATCTCGGAAGTATCTTGGTTCATATTTCGCAATCATATTGTGTAAACCCTTTGTCAAGAAAGGCAAAAATCTGTAGTACTCTTCAACAATTCCTTCCGCCAAAGCCCCGCCTCTATATGAAACCAGATGATTGTAATCCACATAAAGGGTGGAGAGTTGATATTTCTTCAATCCGTGGATTTGAGCAACGTAGTATTTGTCAGTCGTAACGGTACTAGACGGCGGTACTCCAGATAACGAAGGTTCCTCGATAAAACTAATATCTCTTAGTATTGGCCCGCTCTTTAGTTAGAGGTTCACTCACAGCTCGATGAACTCCTCAAAGTTAATCTGAACATATTGCCCGATAGTATCCTCCACCCTAGGAATACGGCGATCTTTTCTTTTTCTCGTGCCAACAGGAATTTGGTCATCTTCATAGCCCTCATCATCACTCAAAGGAGCAATACTTTCAGAAGGAGGACCTTGAGGTTTGGCAGAGGAGCCCCTTTGCATGGGACGGGTTTTAGGTGTACCTTGTCTGCTGGATAAACCATTATCAGATTCAATGGCGTCCGACATCATTACTGAAGCCATTGTGCTGATAGAAAAGAAAACCTGTGCTTGAGAAGGATGTTGGCGTTCTTTGGAGTATTTCAGGAGGTTCGAAGATTTGGTGGGCGTTAACACGTTAAAGTTTAAAGTCGCGTCAAGACGCGAAATGACTGCGTTATTGACGCGTTCCGGTCACCAGAATAGATTGATTCTGCCTTAGTGGCAATAGTCACGTGGCTATACCAAAACTATATTCTACTTCAACTTTTGTCAGTTGCTAATTTATGGTGCTGAGATAGTGAAAATCGACCATGATCGTCTGTAGTATAGTGAAAAACTTGATTTTGATTCTCTCTTACAAATATTTCGCATGACTAGCATAAAATTAATTTGTCCATCTCAATATCTTTCTCATTGCCATATTTACATTTGTCAAGTGACACAAAATGTATTTGAAGATTCGTAGCATTCCTCGCGGATAAAAGTGTTTTATATCTACAAGAAGGATAAGTTTGTATATCTTTTAGAAGTCTCTTAGAAAATATCTTAGTGGAAACAATATATGCCGTCAGTATAAATTGGTCACGAAAAGTTCATTTGATACAGATATGACAAGACTACAAGATGCAGCGAGTGATAACGGGAAACGGATAAATATTCATAATGAACCGTGTGGAATGGCGTAGACATAATCAAGTACTAAAGTAGAACGGAAAATTTGGGAGACATGGAGAGGACATATTAGTCAGGACAAGGGGATTCCAGGTATCATCTACGCCATAAAATGCTATGTCAATAACCCTAATACGAATTTGTCTACTTCTTCTTTTCATTGTTCTACTTCTTTTCGTTGTTCTCATTATCAGGCGAATATGAATGGATCTATAAGTGTTAGCTTCAATCTTTTGGCACTTGGGATAACAAACCTTCTCAGCAAAAGCCACCCATTGTTCCATTCCTCTCACATACGGATCTGTGGTGCCATCTGGGAGAGCCTCATGCCCCCATATCATTATATCTTCAAATTCCGAATATTCTTCCATAATTTTCACCTCGAGAGCTGCTTCCACATCTTCCTCGTCCTCAGCCACTTGTACATTATTTACAACCGGTAGTATCCTGTCCGTAGACGACAGTACAACTCCCCGATAGCCTTCTGGGACTTTCAATTGCTTCCCATGAAGCTTCCTCCCTCGAAAATATGTCACGGTCTTGCCATCTAGTGTAAAGCGCATTAGTACACGGGCAAGAGAGTGTTCGAGATTCATACCTGCCGTCTTGGCGGGGTTCCAGTATCTCTTCGATGTATCAACAGGTCCGTTGTGATTGATTCGACAAGGCAAGATATTCGGCGTACACCTGCCTTTATGACTTTTACTCTTCTCGACGGCGAACATGGTAGATTTCTGCTGTTAAAGGGACTTAGTAGCCGTTTAACTGTCAGAATATCGTCGGGCTCATGAAGTCGCGTGCCTCGAAAGTCGACGCGAGTCGCGACGCGTCGACACGAAGCTAAGGGCCTCGGTAATCTCAGCCTTGCTCGTACTGTGGATTCAATACCGATATGGAACTAAGATTAGCATCTGGATTGCAACGCGCAGCATCGTGACTCTCTCTTCCGTCGTGGATCCTCGACCTGACGGGAGAAACCTTATTCCCCACCCCAAAAACGAAAACGAAATCCAATCACGTCTCCACATGGATTTCTCGAATTGGGCAAGAAAACTTCTTTTTCCACACCGCTGCTCTGTCTATTCCATCGAAACGGGATTCGGCCGGCCCATGTATTACCTGCAGCCGGGGTCACGTTTCAATACATAGGCATGAAGATCACATTGCAGACGGGCGGTTCACAGCGCTTCCGAGTGCGGAAAAAGCTTGAACAGCCAGAGCTTTGTCAATGCGGATATGTTCTTAATCGGAAATCGGGTTTATTTGCAAGGGGTGAAGTGGGGGAGGACCCCTGGTCACTTCCTCAAGATCCTTGTAGATTACATACAAATGGACTCTCTTTTGCCTCATATCGTTGGCCTTCTCCGCGCCATTGAAGCCTTTGATAGGAATAGGGACAGTGTATGGAGCGGGGCGACCAAGGACTTGTTGTTGCCCAACCTCTGTGCTACTCCCGAGCAAAAGAAAGCCCGTGGTGAGACTATTATGAATTAATCGGAAGATAAAAAGTGATGATGTCAAGACTTCAGAGACATGCACCTAATCATCGACCTCTCGTGACCCTCTCGGTAGTATGGTAGTATGACACGGCCGTTAATTTTATGTACTGTATATGTGACGCTCGAACCCTCTAGCCCTCTTATCTGCTTCTCGGACGTTCCTCCAGTAAAGTGTGTAACTTACGGCTATTTTTGACGCAAGCCTCTTATTTCAGCAAATCCCTTCACTACTATCTCAGCGGGGATCTACCAATCAAAGAATTAGGAGGTAATATTTGATAGACAATCCATTTGCCTCAGAACAGAGAAAGAAGAAATACCGAAACCCGGAAGGTGGGTGCCAGTGCTATGCACAGACTCAAAATGCACTAGTAGTGGGGCAGATGCATTGGGATTAACTTCTTCTCCCTTGGCCTGTTGCAGCAAGGTTGGAACACTTCGTCATGGCACGGTTCCTGAGATGGCCGAAATTTTAACCAATTGATGAATGTCCGTGAACCGGTGTCTCTATTTTGCACTGCTTCACCTCACTCCTCCTCATTCCTTTGTCTTTTCGTATATTGTGTACAGTCTCAGTTCGGTTTGTTCTTCGGAGGCGTTCAGTCCTCGTTTTCAGAGTGAGGTTATATTATATCATTGTTTTGCGATTCTGCGCAAGACGCCCTTCAACACCCTCACGGTGAAAGTCTTCAATAGCTTTCTGGTTTTCTTCTAGCTTCCACAGGGGTCCAATCTGCTATCAGATTGAGGAGGGTTCCCCAAGACTATCTTTAATTAAAATGGCTTCCTATCTTCCAATAGCCATCACTAACCAAGTCACACGTGGTACTGATCTTCTCCGAAGTACCCTTGGTGGGATATCCTGGGGCCCAGTTCTGTCTGTCTCAAAGACGGCCATTACCTCTCTCTTCTCACGTATCGAGATTGGCCAATTGCTTGTAGTCGATGAGACTACGGGGCAAACCACAAGTTATGGACAGAAAGTAGCAAAGGAACATTCCAAGGCGACCAATGGGGTCAATGGCACGTATAAAGGGAGCAGCCGAGTCCGTAGAGTGGAATTAGTGATAAAGAGAGAATCATTTTGGGTACGGCTCTTTCTGTTCGCGGATATGGGCTTTGCAGAGGCTTATATGTTGGGTGACCTTGAATGCACGAATTTGGCCACGTTTTTCGAGGTATGTGGATTAAGCAAGAACCCTTCAGGTCTTGGATTGACAAATCTAGATTTTCATCCTAAATCGTAGTCAACTAGACAATGCGACAACCCTAACCTCCTCAGTTGCGGCCACGATCACTGGGCTTGCAAGAAGTACCAATACCCTGTCGAATTCCTTGTTGAATGTTTCGGCGCACTATGATATTAGCAATGAGATGTTTGCCGCGTTTTTATCGGAAGACATGACTTATTCATGTCCAATATGGAAGCTCCAATCAAGCGCAGACGGAATAGAAGAAACTCTAGAAGCCGCTCAAATGACCAAATTGAACCGATTTATCGATGGAGCTCATATAAAACCAACCGACCGTGTGCTAGAGATTGGAACAGGTTGGGGATCGTTCGCAATTGAAGCAGTGCGGAAGACTGGGTGTAGAGTCACGTCTTTAACCCTTTCCATTGAACAAAAGGCATTGGCCGAAAAGAGAATAGTAGCGGCGGGATTCCAGGATAAGATTGAGGTGTTGCTCATGGATTACCGGGCACTGCCGACTCCAAATGTACTCTATGACAAAGTCATATCAATTGAAATGTTGGAGGCTGTAGGAGCAGAGTATCTTGAGATGTACTTTGCCTTCATACATCGGGTTCTGAAGAAAGACGGCATTGCAGTTTTCCAATGCATAACTATGCCAGAAGGAAGATATGAAGCATATGCAAAAGGAGAAGATTTCATTCGGAAGTATATTTTCCCAGGTGGACACTTACCATCAATCAGCCAGCTTGTTGACAAGATCAACAAGGGGTCGGAAGGTACACTGGTCGTTGAAAAAATTGAGAATATCGGTGGCCATTACGCTAAGACTTTACGCCTGTGGCGGGAGGCTTTTTTGAAGAATTTCGAGTTGAGAATTAGGCCAGCTCTAATATTAGAGCACGATAATATGGGAGAGAAAGAGGTTGAAGTATTTCGAAGGAAATGGATCTATTATTTCGAGTATTGCGAAGCTGGTTTTGCTACCAAGACGTTAGGAGATGCAATCATCACCGTCGGTCGTGAAGGAGCTATGGAGTTGATGGAAGGAATTCCGCTATAGTTATGTTGAAGTATTTGGATCTTTTTCTTCTGAAGCGAAGGAGTCTGGGCGGAATAAGTTGCCGGCATAGAGCCGCGCGAATAGCAGTTTCCAGGAGGGTAGATCAATTAGATATTATGGCATGAATATGATCTTGTGCATTCATTCTGCAAGTTCAAAAAGTGTCGTTGAATGCAGTAAAGGATTCCAGATGCAATTAACGATTTAACTGAATATGTTTACTGTCGTCTGGAAATGAGCCTCAACGCTTGCTTTTCTTTTTCTTCTTCGACTTGGATTTCGACCCCGAACTAGGTGTATGTGTAGGGTAGCGCTTTGCATATTCGACATCAAAGGCAGATTTGTGACTACGGAAGAGGAGAATTGTTGCACGAGCATCTTCAATACTGGAATGTTCTCCTCCCTGGATATCAACGCCAAGAATTTCTTTTGTGAGCTTTTTCAGTGCTGGTGTCTTTCCCCCACTATATTTTCTGAAGCCCGGAAATCTTGCCGTGTCTCGTATGTCTTTTTTTGGATGGGTTAACATCATAACCTCAAGGTCATTCTTAATCGCATGTCCCACAATGATCCGATCTTTGATGATATCCGCAACGTCCTGCTGCACCTCTTCGAGACTCCTCGCGGCCGCCATATTTTTTGAAGATACTCCACTGACGTGTGTTCGCCAATCTGTAACAAATTCCTTTGGCTTGACAAAAGAATCATATACTTGTGTTCCATGGAAGTTGACGATGCTGACTCTGGCAAGAACTGATCGGTCTTCATCTCCACCAACGCCCACCATCTCGCAGTCCAGGCCTACGTATTTTCCAATCTCTACATCTTTGATTAACCCCCCGTTTATAACATCAGACTTGATTCCTCGAATGATCGTATCCTTGAGGCTTCCACCGTACGCGTCCTCCAGATCCTTTGCAGAGATGTCATGTTCTTCCGCCCAGAGTGCCAAAGATGCAGATGAAGCGGGCTCCGAAGGTTCTAGAGTCGGTGAACTTGCCACCACACCCATAATCCTGCTCCTGACAACCCCGTTGGTAGCAAGCTTCGTTGTGTTTCCTTCCAGCCTTCTCCGCTTCGCGATTGTGTTTTGCTGCCTCTCTGTTGGCACGGCTTTCCTCTTGCGGTCCGCGCTGGCACTTGAATCCTGTTTTAACGTAGCCTGTAGCTTCTTCCAGTTGCTTGAGAATTCCGGTGCCATGTCGTGGTAGGTAGGTTATTGAACCAGTCCGCTGTCCGCAACGTCGCTGAGATTGAGAATTCTACTCCTCGACTTTTTCAAGGTGGGTCGGCGTTCTGAATTGCCGATGTGCTGGTTCTAGCGGCAAGGCTCCCGCTCGCTCCTTCTGAAAACCCATCAGTCGCTTGCCTCCAGCCTTGTGTTGCCCCTCCAAGAACATCAACTTCAGCGAACGCGATCAATCGTACAACCATTAAATTTCATCAAAAACATCACAAATTTCATCATGGCGGGCGGCGCATCAACTCAGGATTCTGCCGTTGGCTCGCCGGCACCGAAGCAGAAAGGGAGAGCGACTGTTGATACTTTGAAGTAGGTTGCAAAATTTCATGGTTCGGACTACCATCGCTAACTTTCATTGGCAGAATTGGGTGCATTGCTATGGTTGAGAAAGTGAGTGGCAATTCCTACTTCTTCAATGCTACCATCGAGTACTACACTCTCTAGTTATATGTGGCATTTTTCACGCTGTCGACGTGCTAAAACTATAAACAAGTGTTTCTTTCTAACCAAAGTTCTTAGGACGGTAAACCAAGAAGGGCAGAGATATTAAGTATCAAAGAGACCAAGAGTGGAAGACAGTTCTACTGCAACTTCGATAATTACAACAAACGTTTAGATGAATGGGTTCCAGTTGCTCGTATCGATTTCAGTCAAGAGGTGGAGTGGCCAAGCCCAGAAAAGCCAAAGGAAACGAAAAAAGTCTCCGCACCTGTTGCAAAGAAAACAGTCGCCCAAAAGAAAGGTCAAAAGCGACCTGCTGCAACGAGAGAAGCGTCAATAGCATCGGAAGGAAGTACTCCGCATCCATGGACCGAATTCGTGGAGTCCCAGAAAGCTTCCCCTGACCCTGAAGGAGAAGAAAAACTCACCCTGAATCTCGACCTCGATAATACACCAGGTGCAGAAGATGACGACCCAATGGATGTTGATGAGCCGACAACTGAACCCGCATCAGCACAAGCGGAGTCAGGAGAGCAGTTCAGTCGGGAAGAAGAAATCGAGAAACTCCGAGTAGGTGGCTCCATGACACAGAATCAGGCCGAAATTTCACGAATACGAAATATATCGAAAGTTCAATTTGGAAAGTACGATCTCTTCCCTTGGTATTTCTCGCCATACCCTGAGATCTTTACTCAAGAAGATCTCATGTACATTTGCGAGTTCTGTCTTTGCTATTATGGCGATGTCAAATCTTTCACGAGGCATCGACAAAAGTGTACACTGCAGCATCCTCCTGGAAATGAAATCTATAGAGACGACTATGTCTCATTTTTTGAAATAGATGGCCGGCGGCAACGAACGTGGTGCCGAAACCTTTGTCTATTATCAAAAATGTTTTTGGATCACAAGACTCTTTACTACGATGTTGACCCATTCCTCTTCTACGTCATGTGTGCTCGAGATGAGAAAGGATTTCATCTTGTTGGCTATTTTTCGAAAGAAAAAGAAAGTGCCGACGGATACAATGTGGCTTGTATTCTTACTCTACCTCAATTTCAACGGAAGGGTTACGGTCGTTTGCTTATTCAATTTTCTTACGAACTATCCGCCATCGAGGGCAAGCTTGGATCGCCTGAAAAACCCTTGTCAGATTTGGGTCTCTTATCATATAGGCAATACTGGACCGAGAACCTATTAGATATTCTGCTCGAAGCAAATGCCGATGATGATAAAGTGAGCATCGACAGTTTAGCTAACAAACTTTCAATGACGGCTCAAGATGTCGAAAGCACACTTCAAGCTCTGAAGATGCAGGTGTATCACAAAGGCGAGCATAAGATTGTAATTCCAACACATCTTATCAAAAAACATGAGGCCATGCTAGAAAAGCAGAAAGCAAAGCCAAAGAGGACCATTGACCCGGCGAGGATACAGTGGAAACCCCCAGTGTTTACGGCCAGCACTCGAACATGGGGATGGTGAACTGATCCAGACAGGTTCCATGGCGTATTGATTGGGATTAGTTTATGGATTTTAGTTGGCATCGTGTTAAGTTGTATAGTATATCCCATAAAGGCGTGAGTTAAGAAAGTTTTTCAGGCAAAAACTGGACGGAAAAGGCGCACTTATCAAACTATAAATATATTGATTCAGTGACTTTTGAAAATGATAACATACAAATATCACTTTTCAAGTGATCTGCTACCTCAGAATGCCACATTTCAAATCCTTACCCTTAGAAACACCATCGGATCACACTCCTGATAATCATTTAGCAAACAATCCTCACCCTTCCATTCAAACCCTCATCAACGGCAGCCCTGATTTTTCGTGCTATTTCCTCTGAGAAGAAAGCAACGCCAAGCTCTTGGGAAGTGTACCAACTTGCCCTATCCATATTCCCGCTTCCTAGTACTGTCACCTCTCGATCGACAATCACAAGTTTCAAATGACTCTTAACTGGCCCCCCTTCCCCTTTTCTCGCCTTGAAATATCCAATACTTAACCTCCCAGGTTTTTCCATTAGATTCTCAGGATCTGTATTCCTCCAAGAATTTTTGTAGTGTCTGAGAACAGATTGATATTTTCGACATAATTTCCATATTTCAAATTCCGTGATCGTCCCCGCAGTAACGAGTTGTTCGAGAATCATGAGGCGACTGCTGGTTATAATCTGGACATTTATGCCACGTTCCAGAGCAGAAAGCAAGGCCGAGAGGACAGGGTATGAGGTCAAGTTGGGTGTTTGGATGAAGATGTCCGCTTTGGAGGTATTAAAGATATGGAGCAAGAATAAATTAAGAGGTGTTGGCGGAGGATCTAGAGTGGAGAAGAAGAAAGGTCGAAATCCTGGATTGGTATGATGTGGTGAAGGGAGGAGGACGGTTTGTGTTGCAGGCATTGACGGGGAAAAGGATATGTGTTTGATCACTGATGAATCTGCTCCTTCTAGAACTGGGAATGGGCTTGAGGCCATCGACGGTATATCAGGAAGTTCGGCCTCGCCCCTTGACCAGAAATGTTTCCAAAAATCAAATAACTTCTCAGCAATCTCTCCATTCATCTCAATACAACCTTCAAACCAATCTTCCCAACTAACATTACAACTTGGCAGGTACGCCGTCTGCCGATCGACCAGAATGAATTTGGGATGCATAACACTAAACGGTCTCACGAATATACTCTTCACCACCATTTCCAACCCCCTAAGATTGTCTGGGGAAGGTAGCCCAAGCTCCACCCATGTCGAAGGCGGATAGAATTTTCCATAGGGTGAAGAAGTCTGAAATAACTTCTGGGATATTGAAAGAGAAGAAAAGCAAATCCTGACTTGAATTTTGCGGCTCTGAGATAAAGCTTTGGAGGAGAGATTGAGTAGCAAAGAGGACAAATCCTCTTGGGAAGTAGATTTTGCCCAGAAGCATGTGGTGATGATGAGTTCGTGGCTGGCCGAAGCGCACCTCAAGAAGGCGGACGAGAGAACTTGCGAGCCGGTTCCAAGATTAAACTGCACGGGTTGTGAAGATGAGATGAGCGTTTCCGGTGCAGAGGTCCAATAGTAGGGACCTGCACCGGGGCTAGCATCGACACTGCTTTTGAGATCGTCAATCCAGCCCTCGGTCATCTTGTGTAGAAGCAATCGGAGTATCAAGATCGCCTCACTAAAGCGGTAGCAATTCCCATTATGAGCTTTACATATAAACTGAAGAACGATTAACCTCTGCCTCAAAAGCTCATCTTGATAATCAATGACACGGAATAAGCGGATGTCATCAAATGATAAGCCTTCGTTTGGTCACGTGTCTAAATAGATGGCCTCGTACCGCTTTTGCCTTAGGTTTTTACTCCGGACTACATCCCCATGACTCCTGCAACACATGAAGGATTGTATAGAATCATGCCTCCATCATGAACAATATTCTTGTGGTAAGTTGGCTGTAGTACGCCTTCGGATACCAAGGTTGATTGGTCTAGTAGTCAATTTCTCGGGACGCTTTACGGTTTAATTCTTTTCTAGCATCTTTAACTGATTCTGGTGAAGCAGTTGTGTACCAAGACGGCCGGAGAGCCCGAATTGATGTCGCCGTCCTCAAACAACCTCCCTCTTACTCTTGGGCCGTTGCTGGATCGAAACTCAACAGTAACCTCAAATCGTTCTTCGCAGCGTTAGTGCAGACACAAGTGGATATTCCTGCCTTTCGCATCTCGAGTGGGAACATCATGATGGGATTGATCATCGTAGAATTATTTCTAACATGTTGGAAGCCCTAACGATCCGTTCGTTAACAAATACTGGAAGTTGCTCTTGAAAGCCTGCCTGTTCACTTAGGCTCTTCTGCTGAAGTTAAAATCTGTCAAATGCCCTGCTTCCTGGTTCTTGCATATCGGCTCTGCAACTCTCTGCTGACGCTATCGACTGTCTTTTGATTTAAATTCATTCAATACTCGATATATGCTGAGCATATCTATCTGCTAGTGCAATTTTAAAAGTACACACATTTTAGGAGATAGCTCTCACTCATACTGGAAACTATTAGTATCCAAATATCAAAGTTCCTAAAACTTTAAAAGAATGGTAAAAAAAATATTTTGTATTTCAATTCATAGCCAAAGTAAATATCCATATGACTTAAAATAATAGCCATAGTGTTACCATTATGGAATTATCCGCGTAGTAATTTATTAGCCTCTTTATTTAAGGCTTCCGTACCAGTGTACTCTCCAGCCCAGCATTTTCAAATTTGTTCTGTCAGAGGAAATTCTTTTGGATCCGGTCTCTGCTGGTCATCGTTGTCTAAAAAGTAGTACTTGGGAATACTCCACACAGCAATCAGATAGATAATCCTGCCAGGGTGAAGCATCTCTCTATTTTAATAGTTAAATCCTCTTGATTGATGATGTCTATGTCGGCAGTCAAGGGTAATCGTTTCTGCGTACCTGCTTTCAAGGCTGGATTTCTTTGGTTCCCGAAACACTATATATGGTAAGGGCAATAATCTCCAAAACTCTGTATTGCATGCCTTGATTACTTATTATTTTTTGGTTTCCCCCAAGGGAAAGGGTGTTGTGGCGTTCTCTTTTCTTAGGGGGGCGGATGAAAATAGTGAATTTTCTGCCCTCCGCTACAACAACTTTATAGGTCGAAATAAGCTTTCTTTCATCAAAAAATACAAACTTAGGCCTTATGGCTTAATGGTTGTTGCTAACAACAACATATTCATACCAAATTACGCACAGTCGGTTCCTGGCATACGGCAGTAACATACTATTGGGTATAATCGCTTGAGTTGCAATGGAGAGATTGCATCGGAGACGCCTCAAGCGCCCTTTGGTCTACTGCTGTTGGATGGAGAAGGACTACTGGAAGATAGTTGTGAGGCGGCGGGTTCAATGGTACTTTGTATCAAACCTTCCTCGGGCTTAGAAAACCTCCCTTTGATCGGGGGCTTCGATCTTCAGCACCCTTTTTTTCCCTTTTTGGCAAGCTTTTATTTTTCTAAATAAGCGAGAACTGCACATTGTATTTGTATGGTTGTAAACGTCAACGCATGCAAATTTCTTACTTGCTTTCAAGGTAAGTATTTCTTTCCCTTCGAAACCTATATAGTAATAGCAATAATCTCCAAGCCCCTTGACTTGTGTGTCTTGAATTTTCAATTTTTTTTTCAAAGAGAAAAGGCATTGTGGAGAATCTCTTTCTGCAAAGGAGCTGATAAAAAAATAATGAATTTGAAGCTGGCAAATTAAGTTCTCAACCTCTGTCAACCCTCCCCACTCAACTTTAAATATTGAAAAATAAAGTTTGGTTTCCGGGGATCAGTGGTCGATTAGGATATAATCATTCAATGAATTTTGCAATTTATCATGCCGCAAACCTTGTCTAGCTAATACAGGCTAACCCTTGAAGTAGGCAGTCTTAATCCTCGGTTTTATTGCATATTGCACTTCCATTTGGTTACCAAACAGGTACCAAACGTTTACCAGCTGCCCACCAGCTGCCTACTAGCTATCTACCACACGTTCCACACGTACCCAAAGTCTCCCAAGCTGCCTATCAGCTACCTACCAAACGTATACCAAACGTATACTGAACGTGCCAAACGTACCAAACGTGCCAACCGTGCCAACCGTGCCAAACGTCTACCGACTACCTACCACACGTTCCACGCTTACCAAACGTCCACCAGCTGCCTACCAGCTGCCTACCACACATTCCACTCGTACCAAACGTCTCCCAAGCTGCCTACCAGCTACCTACCTTACGTTCCACCCCGTACCAAACGTCCACCAGCTGCCTATCAGCTACCTACCGAACGTGCCAAACGTGCCAATGGTGCCAAACGTCTACCGGCTACCTATCACACGTTCCACGCTTACCAAACGTCTACCAGCCGCCTACCAGCTACCTACCACACGTGCCAAACGTACCAAACGTCTACCAGCTGCCTACCAGCTACCTACCATACGTTCCACTCGTACCAAATGTCCACCAGCTGCCTACCAGCTACCTACTACACGTTCCACGCGTACCAAATGTCCACCAGCTGCGTACCAAACGTACCAAACGTACCAAACGTACCAATGAACCTTCTGACGTGCTCGACGGCTACAACTAGATTTTACTGCTATGTAGTCCGCTTAGCACAATTAAACTGCAATTGAAACTTTTTTTCAAAGTGCTGCTGCAATCTGCTATTAAATCTTCTATTGAATCTCTATCAATCTGATACCAACGTGCCATCAAAACGATTAACGAAAATACTACTAACTCCGCCATTCGGCCCTGCCGTCGTTCTGTCATTAAAACTAATGTAGAACCACTATTGAAAAAGATATTGTTTCTCTATCAAAACTGCCATCAACCTGCTACTCCACCCTATTTACCTATCCTTATTCCTCTAATTGAGACAATACTTGTGCAGACGAATGGCTCTTTACTTCCGAGCTTGTTGGTTTATTTCTCCACTCTCCGGCACACCTGCTACTATTTACTATGCGAATCGACAAATGGTTACGCTGAAGTCAAGTGCCTCTCAGGGCCAAGTGATCCTGCCCGCACTAGACAAGGGGTTCGAACGGCAGAGTCAGATGGCAAATTAGAACAGGAGATTAAGATGGTAGAGAAGAATAGGCGGGTTTAAATAGTAAGTTCAATTGCTAGTTTCAAAAGGCAGAAACGGATGGTGGATCTAACTAGGTAAGTTATAAGTAAAGAAACCAGATTCCTTTTTCCTTTTTCACTTTTTACACTTTTGGTTCTAAATCCTCATACCCCTTCCTGTCCCTCAACTTTAAGGGTGAATGTAGAACTTCTACAGCTGTGTACAGGTAGCACGTGGCTTGTCACCTCACTACTCACCTGACCCTCAACCCACGATTAAGCGAAGCCCCTTTTTCACTTCTTTCTTTTTCGGAGAGAGCCGGAATTCGAGATTTGGTGAGAAAACGTGATCGGGGGAAGTTTTTTTTTGGAGGAGATGGGGGAGTGAGTGAGTGAGGGAGTGAATCTGTTGTTGTTGGGTATATTGTTTTTCAAACTACGATTCATATCTCATTCCGCTTTGCAAGTGGCTTCTTTTTTTTCTTTCGGTGAGTCGTGAATACGTTCATTAAAATAGGGTGATAGTATCACCTAACATACATAATAAGAACAAGGTAGAAGAAACCTTATGAGCTCTGTGATATCGTGGGGGAAAAAAGAGAGACATGTCATGACCTTCATGTGCCCAAAAACGCCGATCCAAATGAATAACCGTGGCAAAATATGCATGTCCTGTTAGATCCCAATACGTTTCCCATCATATATTGTCCCTTTCCAATATGTGTAAGCAAATGTTTCCCGCTCTGCGGGTCCTAAGTTTTTTTTTCCCTCCGGCAGTGGGCCGTCCTGTGTCTTCTTGAATTTAAAACTGTCGATGTCGATATTTGTGTCAATATGCCGGAACGGGGTTATATCGGAGGGGAGACTGTCTCTGCTCTCGCTCCTTGGTTGAACCACCCGAGTTCCTTCTTCTGAAAACATGTTCTATCATGGCTTTTGGTGTCACAAACTCCAGATTTAATGGAGTGAGCGGGACTGCGACTTGATGGTGTTTCTTGGTGCGAAAGTGCCGCTTGATGCAGTCATCAACTAGGGCGATGAGGCCAGTTGAAACGACGACACTGATTCTTGTTAGTTTTGTCGTGGTTGAGCTTCCGAGTTGAACTTACTCTGCAACATCACCGGATGCTTCAAGAATGCTCTTGTCAGATATCCACATAGAGCAAGGAGGCACCCATCCACCGGCATTCGCTTCAACTCGAATTTGCGAAGGCGATCGTAATTCGGGCACGATGTGCGCCACTGCAGGACCCGTCTCGTCCCGGAAAAGGTGATATGAACTTTCTTTTGACCCCTCCTTCACGCGCTTCCAGGTGTAGTTGTGACCCCAATACTCAAACTCGTAACGCTTCGAAGACTTGGCTCCTCGACGCTTGACTTCTACCTGGGCATAATTGGAGAACTCGAGTTTGGTTGTGTTGGTTGGGATTGGGACTGATTTATTTTCGGAGAAGAAATTCTCAGCCGTGCCTTCATCTTCGTCGGTTGAGTAATAGCCACTGTCCTGTCTCTTCATCTCTCCCCTACTCTTATGGCTGTGTTGTGACAATCCCGAGTTCGTTCGCTTGAAGGATGGTTTCCCGATGCTGGCAAACGCATTACTCACCGACCTGGTCAAGGCCGCAGGTCTCTTCTCTGTCTGCTTGGTATATTTCCGACTTGAGTGGAAAATCTCTCGACCTGACGCACGTTCGTATCGACGTAGGGAGAATTCACGCTTCCTCAAATCATGCATACGCAAGTGGAATAGCTGTATTAGTCTCTTCTTTCCGTCCTGGGTGTCCACTCGGAGGTTCATGTTTCCATCGTAGGTGGTATCGTCATGGCGAATGAGTAATCTCCTCGCTGATGGAAAGAAGTCGGCGAAGTTTGAAGGATTCGAAGGCTCGAGGTCGTGCTCGGCCACTTCCTGAATCTCGGGTACCTGAAATTCGGGATCATAGCTCTCTGGTTCAATACACAGATCAGCTTCAGAGGCTATTGTTGAAGCATATGTTTCGGTTGAAGCTCGGGAGCAATATGTCGTCGTGGGTGAGGTCTCGAATTGTGGCTTGGCGTAGACCGGCCTCTCTACAGGAGATTGATGGAGTGACGGTCTCGGACTGCTATACACTGAGGTTGGGGCGGTGCTTGACGAATATTCGGAGTCATATTCATTGCTGTGCGTGCTTTGTGTGCTCACCCCCGTATCGTATCTTCGTATGGATTGAGGCATGTTGACGATGTGTTGAGGGTATGTTGCGCGTTGTGGTGACTTAGTGGCGGTGGGATATGTGAAGACGGGGGGTGGAACGGTTATGTACTGTATGTCTCGGTCCGGTGTCGTGATGAATGACCCGAAGTGAAGCCAAAGCAAAAGAAAACATTCAAAATCGGTCGACTCCGTGGACTGCCAGTGACATGTCTGGTTATATTTTCTTTCGATGCAAGGGAAATACTAGTCCTGAAGGCGCAGGTGGGGAGGTGGAAGGACGGAGTGGCATTAATACTCAGCAAATGAGACTTGGGTGAAAATCGGAGAGGGATATCGAGTCAATGAGGATGGAACAACAGATGGGGGTGGCCGTGGGTGGTGTTGCGTGTTCGGTGGGATGATGCTGAGCAGACCAGATGTAGTTTGATACTACTGTCTGGGAGTGACGAAGAAGGAAATGTATGGAGCGAGAGGGTTGATTATTAGTTACAGAGTACCATCCCATTGCGGCGGTTGGATGGGGCGAGAGCGAGAGCGAGAGCGAGAATGGGCGTGGGCGTGGGCGTGGGTGTGGGCGTGGGCTTGGGCTTGGGACGGCGGACTGGGCGAGGACGTGGACGTGGACGCCGAGGCAGCAAGAGGTCGGTGGTGGGGGTACGCAAGGGAACCTTCGGGAGAGCCCAGGTGGCTCCGTCGGCCCCCGAGGGGGTGGCAGTTACAGTGCTGACAGAGGGCAGCACGTCGTACAGTACAGTACATTACAGGGCACTATCGTACAGTATCGTACCGTACCGTACCGTACGTACGTGTTGTTCTAGCGTTCGGGCTTCCTTCTACAGGAGAGGATAGTGCCCTACACTAGCCGACACCACCTTGCACTAAGCCACCCCCCCCGGCGACGCTGGCCCTGCCACCGCCGCCAATCAATCCCTCGCCGCCCACGCGAGCGCCTCCGGCTACGAAAATATTCCCCTTCCAGAATCCAGAACCCACAATCCACAATCCCCAATCCACACAAATCGATAATCGATAATCCCACCATCCTCCCACCTTGTTCCACCTCTTTTTCGAACTTTCCCGCCGTGTCCACCTCTCCTCTCCTCTCCTCTCCTCCCTCCCCTCTCCCACCCACTTCACCCACTCGCGGAGCCCCGCCCCCAGCGGTGGTTGCGCCCATCGAGATGCACTTCGCCTTTGGCCTCCATCCAAGAATATCTCCCTGTGCGATACATCCCCGATTGGGCCGAAGAGCCCCTCCCCTGGAACTTCCAGACTCCAAAAGAGCCGAAAAAGCGTTTCATCCATCCCAGCAGCCATGATCACCCAGAAGGCAAAATGCCTCGACCTGCACCTCACTCCGCCCGCCCCCGCGAAGGAGGGATGATAGGCATGAAAACCTTCTCGCAGAGTTTGCAGATTTGCAGATGGACATCGACCTGCCCGTTTCTCGACTTGTACCTTCTGGGCTTTGCGTGACTTTTCTTTGCTCTACCCTACAACGCTCCTTCACCTGACTAACCCAATATTTCGACCTCTGATGTTATGGATTGTGATTTGATACTAGATTGGGAGCACATCGGTGCAGATTTTGCCCGCCACGGTTCCTCTGATGCGGCGTCAAGTTCCATTAGTGTGTGACATAGCCCCCTCAGAAGGCAAAAGTTGGCACGGCATTTTTCTAGTGAAAGTGACAGAATCCTCGAAGTACCCTTCTAGAGCCGCCTGGGTGATGCCCAACGTCCAGATTCCAGGTTCTGGCAGACACCTGGGCCGGCATGGTGAGAGGATACGTCGTAATACAACAACTCTCTCTCTATTCGCGCCCGCAAGGAAAGAGACCCCAGCCGCGATGCGAATAGAAACGTTCGCTACTTAAGCTCAAAGTTCAAAGGTGCAAGCCGCTTGATTATGTGCTGACCCCCCGACCGTTCAGGTGGCCAAGAATAGCCAATTGCATGCATGTTGGCGCTCTGCTGCACGGCCTTCTCTCCCGTCACTCCTAATGTCTCCAACCAAGATCCTCGCCAGATCTTGAACATTCCTGTACCCCACCATCAGAAACTCATGCGAGGCCTGCTCAATTTTGGGAGAAGTTCCTCTCTCGACCACTCATTCCCTTGAGCTTTGCAAGTCGCATATCCTCACGTGTATTCCAATCAATTTTTCCCAGAGCCGCTGTTACAGTCAGATTTGTAGCAAGTGTTTCAGTATTCATGGCTGCCTCTAGATTTATTTGTTTTTCATGGGGCTGCAAAAATGGCAGCGCACGAGGCCGACTGATACAGTCAGTACTTGCTAGCACTCCCCTGTGTCAATTTGATCAAGTGTGAAGCTGCAGATGGCCCAGCAGGAGGCCTACTTCTGGGGTAAGAGCAAGAATACAGCGAATAAACGAACATGCTCACTCTGTATGGCCAACAAGGCTGCATGTTAAATATTGCCTGGCTATCATCGCAGTGTTGTCAAATTGTTACTCGTTCTCGGCACTGATTTCTTGTACCGCGAACCTATGAGAACACGTGCGGTGGTTTGGGAAACGTTGCCGGCGGTATTGAGATCGTGGGAGCCTCGCCCGATGAGTTGCACTTATCCATTATGCCGCAGTCCCAAAGTTACCAGAATGTTGCTATTTGAATACGAAGTACATTCAGCATGCCTTCCCTCCACCTCAGCTTTACAGGAAATACTTGGTACTAAATTCTCGCACTTTTGTCCCTGAAAAAGCAAGCAAAATAATGCCTCTAGCTCCTCCCGATCGAAAGATCGAAAGGCAGTCGGTTCCTTGGGGCCCCAAGTTTGCCTTTCTCTCTTTTTTCATGCGCAATTTAAGCTTGGGAGCGCCGTGAAAGGTCAACTCAGAGGCCGAGGGGACACCCACTTCGGCTCCGTTGGCCGCTGCCGTAGTCCGCCTGAGCTCGCATGCTTTGTGGGATGACAAGCCGTCAGATCATGCAAGGCGTCAGATTCTGCCTTCCGCGGGGTGCAGAGAAGATCATGAGCTTTCCTTTTGCTAGCCAGGCATTTTTCAAATTTCAAAGTTTTTCATTGGAAGTCCGAAGATGAAAATTTTATTCTGCTAGTTTCGATATGTGACACATTAGCATTTGTTTACACTCTCATTAATCTGAAGCTGCATAATTCCCCATCTCCGATCGATCAAAAGTGATATCTCTTCTCATTCGTCATTCTCCATGCCAAGTTCTTATTTGCCAGCTTCTCATCCACTCGTTTTCTTAGTAAATGTCGTCTACTGCAGAGAACATCACCTGATATGTTGTGTATTTAACTCGTCCAATACGACGAGAGTGTATCCAGTGTACGATGACGTCCATAGTATTACGGCAGAAGTGTTATTTGCAATAATTGTCTTATGGTTACATTTCTTTGCGGTTACGCTTTTTGCAACCGGGTAATTGAAAATGTGGTTATCAAAGAAATTGCATTCGGAAGGAGGAGGAGATAGCGACGTCATTGTCCCCAGCGCCAAAACCCTTTTTTTCTCGGTTCTCGGCCAGGTTTTATGCTGCACTTATGAGTACCCGGCCGATCCCGAGGACCGTTCTTTTCCTTTCGCACGAAAAAGGATGAAAATTCCGTATAAACTATATTCAAAATTAACGATACAACTTTAACTTTTGCTTCGCGGCTTCGGCCTGAAGCTATCTCCGGGACGCTCCGTACCGTAGTACAAAGAGGATATGCCGTTAGTGGCCGCCCGAAGTGTAATACTATACAACAAGCTCCCAAGAAATTCTTTGTAATGGGATTGCACCCATGAACCCTTATCGTACTTCGCATTACGGTACATTACCGAAGTACAGTACAATAAGCAACCAAAGTAAGGAGAGCTGAGGTCAGCTCGGTGGTGGTCTGTCATGTGGAAATGCGGCGTCACCGAGGAGTTACGCCCGAAGCAGCCGCATAACAGCTGACTCTTTCCTGAAGCTTTTTGCTTCGAAAAGACTCTATTGCCCTTTCTGATTTCGCTGAAACAACGCGACGAATGTTATTAGTAAGATTTTCGGAGCCGAATATGAAAACTTTTTTGTCAAAGTTTTTCTAGGTTATTTTTCTTCGGGTTTGCCAAGGTAAGGGAGGTAGGCAATGGATGAAAACAAACTTGAGTTTTCTTACCAGCAGCTTCTTTGCAGTATGTAGAGTAGGATAAGCTGATTATTTAGGAGCCTTAGACAAAAAACGTTTCTACGGATCTCGTATTTTCTATTGTTGCGAGATATCTTGGCGTGGGTCCTATGAGTTGCCCAGTCCTGTACTGTATGCACTGCAACGTCTCATCAACGGCGCTCCTTACGGTTTTACTCTTAGTTCCATCTTTTTATCAAAAAGTGGCCTGCATTAGGATTCTAAGACGATAACGAGACTTTGGAAGAAGTCTAGGCCGGAACTGGCAGCCTGGAATCCGGGATGGACTTTCCATGTTGAAGATATATCTCTCACCGAGGATTTTGAAAAAGTTGACCCTAGTGCTGCATTACTAGGTATACTTCCATGCATACGCCATTTTACTGGCAGCCTTGGATACTGCTGGGTGCTATGCAAGAGTTTTGACTACACTGTTTGCCTCCAGGAAGAATCGTTATACTGCTAATATAAAATTCTTAAACCAAATTCCGTGAAGTGTGCGGTGGACATCAGCAGCTTTGTGGATTTCAGGCTATCCAGCTATGAGTAAGTAACATCATAAAATATTTCTTAGCATTTTCAATACCTATGAAGCACGTATTAGAGACTTTTATCTCAAAGAAGTGGTAGCAAATAAAAGAAGATAGGTAAAGTGATTCTTGGTGAGGAAATCACGTGTTAACGACAGGGGTCGCTTTAAGCGCTAGTGCGGATCTAAATTTCCATTTCGAACCGCATATTGTTCAAAACTTCAGAAGCTCCCAATTGAACGAGATAATCTCTCTCGGGACGCTCTGAGGTTGGCAGGGCGAATTAGGGTTTTGCAACGAGCATTTTGGGCATAAAATTTGATGTCCTGTTGAAATAGCATCGAGGTCGAGCTTCTATTTTCTCGATCGACACTCCATCTCTCTCCCCAGGCGTACCTCGACACTACACTGATCGGTGAAGCTACGATGGCATCAAAAAGTGTGTCCCCCGGCGGAGCCCTTCTGCGAGCGTCAAGGGTTTTCTCGATACCGCCTGCGTTACCTCGCCCCGTCAATGAATTCTCGTCCTCCATCCTTTACCACTCCGATACAGCAACCCTCGCACACCCAACCCAGCTCTCAATCACAACACCGCAGTCATCGCGAGAAAAGGGCGACTGGGGGTTCAAACGACCTTTACCCCTACGAACAACCACCAAAACCTCCACGCCGTTTATCCGCGTCGAGGCCATCGATACCATAGAACATATCACGGACTTTTCCTCCTCGGCAGACCATGTGATATCCTTGAAGAAGTGGCATGAGATGGGTGTGCCCATTTCGACACCTTTGAAAAGGAGGATGCCGGGCCAGTTTGAGAAAGACGTGACCGTGAGCGTTTTCGAGGACTCAATAGATTCAACTGCGCCAAGGTCAAAGGGTTCGTCGGCGGACGATGCAAAATGGAAGTTTAAAGGGCCTTGGCTAGCTGGAAAGACCGAGGGGGATTTTAACGAGTATATCTTCCGCGAGGTCCGCAAACGAAAAGATGAATTCCGTCAAGTACTTCGGGCAGCCTGTGCAAAATCTCTGATGGCAGAGGCTAGACAAAGAGCGGCCAGCGATAAACCTGATGCCGTCCAAGCTGTCGCTGGACAAGCCAACGGCTCTCAAAACAATGAAGTCCAAGCCAGCGACATCACCGAAGCACAATTGACAGAATTTGTCAAAATCTTGCGGAATGAGCGCACGACATTGTATAAACTGATCCGCGACTTTCTTGATTTGCCTCCTGCACCTGCGCCACCGATGTTCGATCAGGTCATGGATTTCCTCGGCGGCCCAGAATCACTCAATTTTAGCAGCATTCCCGTTTCTCGTTCTCCTTATACCGACACCGGCCCACCAAAAACACACCCTTCTGCAGGTCTTGCGTACAGTCGCACGTCTGCATACCTTTTCAACCATCCAAATTTCGGTCCTCAGCAGAGCTTGCCTCCTGTGAAAGCACGCGTTGTCATGCCCAAGGGGGCATCAACTGGAAATTTCCAACCGGTCCTTGGAGCTGGTGGATTTGTGGTCGAGGCACCTCACAGCACCGAATTCAATGTGAGCAACCCTTCAAGAGGGGGCTCAAGAGCGAAAGCTCTCGTTCCCGGCCTGTTACACATCGAGCCCGAAAAGGTTGGAGGTAGTAAGGCGTATGTGCAGCCTTCAGGCGCGAGTGTTGACCCGAAGGGACGAGTCGTGTTGAGGGTAGCCGTGGCAAACGAGGAAGCGGTTGCCGTGCTGGAGGGGAAGACAGATCAAATTCCTGTGCCTGATCAAAGGAGAGCCGTGGGCCCTCGGCTGACGGTGAGGGCTTTACCGTTTTCGGGTGCAAATAGTGGAAGCAGAAGTGTGGGTGGCAGTGGCAGTGGCAGTGGCAGTGTAATTGTAAGTAGAGGTGGTTACGGTTTGAACATTGGAGAGGCGGAAGCACCGACGCCGCCAAAGACGCCGCAATCATAGGAATAAGCCGTTGAGTGGAGGTATGATATGAAATATTTGAGACATGAAAGAATAGATGAGCTTGGGATAGTCATACCATTACTGTGCTTGGCATTGGTGGGACATGTATGTAGTGTAGAAAATGGCAGTGTATATTACCTTCGTCTCCAAAGACGGCTTTCACAGCAATATACAATTAAAGATGTGACTAGAAAGGAGCATCTGTACTCACTGAACTGCTTGTGATGAGAAAGGAGTTGATATTTACTAGCTTTGGCCTTGAATGTGGACAGAACTGTAATAATATCTCACTTGAAAAAATGCAACAAGGAATAGTAGGATAAATATTAGAAATTTGACCTCGCTCTGGCCTGAAGATAACTAAAGAGTAAATTCAACAGGCTTGGTGTATATGCTCGTGCTCGTTAGGAGAGGTTAAGAGAGAGTGTGTGATTTCAAACCGATTGTAAATACAATACTTTTTCTCAATTACGCAACTATAGCCTTCAAAAAGATCATTTGGAAATAATACTAACAAATAGTCATATACATGCCTCTTTGAGAAAAATCTTCCCAAAAAATGATGTTTGTAGTGTCTAAATCGAAAACACTTTTCGAAAATAAAAATCCACGTGACCAAAATTATTACAAGACTAAACGATTGGCTAGCTAAGCGGGGACCATCCCACATTCCACAGCACAAATTTGTAGAAATTCAAATCGCAACAACTTCAATCTTGACAATCATTCCCAAACCGCAATCATGGGTCGTGTTCGTACCAAGACCGTGAAGAAGTCCGCCAAGGTCATCATCGAGCGATACTACCCCAAGTTGACCCTCGACTTCGAGACCAACAAGAGAATATGTGACGAGATCGCAATCATTGCGTCGAAGCGTCTCCGCAACAAGGTAACAAGCAATTCACCAACCCAACATCGATCTCATTCTGATTTGTGAAATGAACAGATTGCTGGTTATACTACACACTTGATGAAGCGAATTCAGCGTGGTCCTGTTCGTGGTATCTCATTCAAGCTCCAAGAAGAAGAGCGTGAGCGAAAAGATCAATACGTGCCCGAAGTTTCTGCCCTCGACTTCTCACAAACCGAGAGCGGACAACTCGAGGTCGACAACGAGACAAAGGATCTCCTCAAGAGCCTTGGTGTAAGTTTTTTTTTTTCGCAGTTGATATATAAGAAATTAGAGCACCCTCTGACTTGGTCAATTCACAGTTCGATTCTATCCCAGTCTCAGTCGTAGCCGTTACCCAACAACAAACTGTCGAGAGACCTGGTCGCCGCTTCAACGATCGCCCACCGCGGAATTAGATTTGAAAAGGTTGCAAGGTGGATATCGTGGTTGGAATGGCTCGGATCTGGTTGCTACTCAGCGTGGAGCTGGCAGGTTGTTTATACTAGGTCAATGTGAGGACATTTCCCACACAGGTGTCGCTGATTCTCCTCTGGAGATGATGCTTGATTGCCATTTTCCCTCTTTATGTCTGTGCTACGTGATCATCCGACCCTCCCACTTTATCGATCCTCTATAAATTTCCAACTTTTTTGTAAGGTATTGTATAGAAAGGTGTTAAGTAACTCCTGGGTTTAGGTTTGCAAGGGCATAGCCTAGTCTATCGTGTTTATTTTGTACTTCTTTATTATATGATTATAAACATTATCAAAATATATTCTGTGCCGACTTTTAATATTGGGGTATCATAGCTTAGTCCACAAACGCCGTTATACCAATACAATATTTTTGACTTGCCACTAATCATCTTCATCCATCTCTTCTTCGTGCCTCCTTTGCCGGCGATTTCCGAATTCAACGGTATGCCCCTCTAATGAAAGGTGCATCGTGTCAAGTTTACCACTGAGATCATCATTATCTAACGATGGTGCCTCGACTGGCCTCCGCATATTGCTGTTTTCCTGTATATTGACGTCCACCAGGCCCATCTTAGCAGCAAAACCTTTGTCACCCCTTTCTAACGCCAAATCAGCGTTATCTTGCTTCTTCTCTGCAGTGTTGCCACTATCCAAGCTCATCTGCTGAATTCCTGCAACAACAGTATCTTCTTCAGACTTCGGCTCATCCAGCAGATCGATTTTGGATGCATAATCAGAAGCTGCTCTCTCCCACGCTGCCGTCTCACTAAGTTGAACCCTCACATATAAAGCCCTTTTTGCACATGCCTCCGAGCACCACTTCTCTAGTTCCTCTTTATTCATAATCTTAAAGTCTTTTGCTTTGCCATTCATGCCTAATAGCCTGTATTTTCCACCTCCAGATTCTTTGGGTCGTGCGTTTGGACATAAGGTATATCCGCAGCGCCCATTGATATTTCGTTCAACGATTAGAGCATCGTAGTCACTGGGTTGGAAAGGCCTGAGGAGGCTTTTGAACGCCTTCGCATCAGCGGGTGAGGGGTTGGAGGCATCGTAAGGAGCGGTTGCTAGAGGATAATCCATGAGAGTCTCAGTAGACAGGAGGATATCGAGCTCGACATCTTTGCGTTCCTGGATGAGGTTGGCATGGTACAAAGCCACTTCGCGATTGCGGTCTGGGTCTGTCGAAGATGTTCCAGTGGCGGGGTAGGTGCTTTTCTTTAGAATAGACTTAGGCTGCTTGACAGTCGTCATACTTGCTGTGGTGAACCTGACCTGGGGTTGAGAGCTTGTTGTTTCATGAAGAAGCAACTCGAATTGCCGCGTGAACAGATTTATTGCAAAGGAAACCAGTTGAACTTCCTGGTCCTGTGTGTTCTCTTAAGGATCTCGACAAAACAATGCGGGACAAGCGGAAGCGATGATCACCCCTGCTTTACTTAATCGAGTGTCCCACTATTCATTCACCCGAACGTCTTCAACCACTCCACCGCTTTTGTTCTACGTTGTCTGATGCAGCCAGACCCGTCTCCAGCTTTTGATTCCGCGATCCGTTTTGTAATTGCTATTTCCCCGTCGTCGGAAAGATTTGTCTGGTCAGTTGCCGCAGCTTACAGATATGAAGGGCCTAGAATTTATCCATTCTGACAGCTGCCGTTTCATCCATCTTCGTTCAATGCGCTGACGTAGACTAGCACGCAGATACGCGGCAACACCAGGCTGATACACATCGAAGCTCTCTCTTCCCAGCCTATACAATATTACCTACGCGGGCGTCCCGTACCGTGGTACACTTGCTATTTGCGAATACCCTCAAATCCAGCGCGCCTCGCTGCCTGCGGCGTTTTTGCTCGAACTGCTGTGTAGGCAGCAAGCCGACCAACTTTGCGAAGACCGAGGGTGTCCCTGAATCCTCCCAAGATGTCCAGTCCACCTTTTAAGGTGAAGGCTGTGTATGAATACACCTCTCCTCATGATGATGATCTCCACTTTCCGAGCGGGCAGATAATTACGGTTACAGAGGAGGAGGATGATGATTGGTATGCGGGGAACTACGTGGATGCATCTGGCGCAAAGCAGGAGGGAATCTTTCCTAAGAATTTCGTGGAGAAATATGAACCTACCGCGCCACCAAGACCGTCTCGGACTGCTCGGCCAAAGAAAGAAGCAGAGCATATACCGGAGCCAGTCTCTGAACCTGCCCCACCAGAGGAACCTGCTCAGGAATTCGAACCTGAACCTGAACCCGAAGCAGAACCAGAAGAGGTCCATGAAGCTCCTGTTGCACGAGAACCACCACCATCGATTCCAAAACCTCAAGCAGGCCCCTCTTCTCCTCCGCCCAAACCTACAGAAACCACTCCGGCACCTGCAGCTAAGCCAGCTCCCGCGACGAAAGCGCCTCCGCCAGTCTCTGACAAGCCGAGTGGAGGTTCATTCCGAGATCGAATTGCAGCTTTCAATAAAGCAGCTCCCCCTGTCGCGCCATTCAAACCTGGCGGATTGAGTTCAGGGGGTTCGAACAATTTCATTAAGAAGCCTTTTGTTGCCCCACCACCGAGTAAAAATGCTTACGTACCAGTACCTCGTGAACCCGCGCCACAAAAGATATATAGGCGTGATGAGGATCCTGAGATAGCTGCTAAAGAAACGGAAAATCAGGAGCAGGCGGAACGAGCCGGATTAGCTCCAACATCAAACGAAGGCGATGGGGAAGAGCAGCCAAAACCAACCAGTCTAAAAGAGCGTATTGCGCTCCTCCAGAAGCAACAAATGGAACAAGCATCTAGGCATGCAGAGGCGGCACAGAAAAAGGAAAAGCCTAAGCGCCCACCGAAGAAACGAAGCGAGTCTCATGGCCCCGCTGAAGGGGGTGAAGAGGGTGATGGAGCTGCCTTAGAGAGAAGCAATACAAGAGAAACAGCCGGAAAACCATCTACAGACTCTGTTAGAGAGGAAGCCGCTGGACCTCGCAGACGTAAATCGTCTAAAGGCGCACCTAGTACACCAGGACTCCAATCGAGAAAGTCATTTGGAGATGGAAATGAAGCTGATATGTCAGGTGCTGGAGATGAAACTGAGGAGCCAGAAGAGACGTCAACTGGAAAAGACGATAGTGATGAAAAACCGGGATCTCGAGCCCCAAACCCTCCGTCTCGAGCCCCTACTGCTCCTTCACATGAACCCGATGTTGGCGAAGAAGAGGGTGCATCTGATGAAGAGGCTCCTGAAGGTGCTGATGAAGACGAGGAGGAAGATGATGATGTTGATCCTGAGGTACGGCGCAAGGAGGAACTAAGAGCTCGCATGGCAAAGATGAGCGGGGGTATGGGCATGTATGGAATGTTCGGACCTCCTGGTGGCATGCCCATGTCAGGTCCCCCAGCGCTTCCTAAAAAGAAAAAAACTACCGGAACGAGTGAGAATCGCTCTGGGGAACATGGAGCCGAAGATGGTTCCTCACGTGGTCCACCTGTACAAATGATTCCTTTACCGGGGATGTCTCGTGTTCGAAGCCCTGAGGAGGCAAACAAACAACTTGAGCTCGAGGAGGAGACAAAGACCCCTATTTCATCAAGTCGGCCAGCAGATGATGTGCCAGATGTGGAGGACATCGTGCCTTCGCATGAAAGATCGGCTCCACCACCAGGTAAGATTGTGGTTCATATAAAAGGTATATTTTGCTAAATTTATTCCAGTCCCAGCCCACGAGGGAGGCGCACCACCTATACCTGGTGGAAGACCAGCACCTCCGCCTGTGCCCAAAGACAGTAAGTTTATCTTTACTCCTTCAGGCACACTTGATGCTCACTGTCATAGCACGACCTGCCCCTCTTGCAATGTCTCCAAGTGCAGGATCTGAATCCGATGACGAATTATCTGCTGATGCTCAAAATTTATCTTTGGCGACTCCCAGGGCAGAACCGCCTCCTCCTTCAAGACCAACGGAGGGCCCAGGATCACCGATGTCCCCAAGTGCCAGAAGAGCGTCTTACTTTGGATCGGATCAGGCACCTCCTACTTCTCCAACCGCTCCAGGTATGAATAACAAACGTAACAGCCGATTGCCTCCCCCAATCCCTGGTGCCCCCGCCCCCCAGCCTCAGAATAGGGCTCCACCGCCACCACCTCCCGTTGCATCCATAAGTCGAACATCCACAGGCGATCGTCACATGGCACCACCTCCGCCTGTTCCTGTAACTCAAGAAGAAAGCGAGGAAGAGGTTACAGAATATGAAGGTGACTATGATACCGATATTGCATCAGCTGAACCACATAAAGACGCCCTGAAGGCACATGTAAGAGATTCAAGCCTTGACGATGGCACTTCGGCTCGATCACCGATTATGTCGCCTTCATCGGGGCCTCCTCCACTCCCAGCAGTAGGAGCTCCACGATCTATACCACCCCCTTTACCCTCACAACCACCTCCTCGGCAGTCAGCTGATATGCCAAGAGCGGCTCCTCCACCCCCACCACCAGGCAAAACGGCCGCTCCCTGGGAGCAGGAGGACGATGAATATGACCCATTTAAATACACGGCTCCAATGAAAGCAATTTCTCCTGGTGGATCAACTACAACTAGAGTTGAAAGGGTCGAAGAAGATCTCTACTCAGCACCTCCAAGAACACTTACTTTGCCTCAAGCGGCTCCTCCGCCTCCACGTGATGCACCTCCTGTTTCAGGGAGCCGGGGAGCTAATCGACAGTCATTGGATGTGCAACGGTCAGCGACCACAGCAAGAAGGTCTGTAGAACTGAGCAGAATGTCTATGGATTCGGGATTCGTAGCCAATGATGTCGACCTTGGCCACAACTCATTTTGGTGGACACAGCCGAAGGGAATGCCTCCGGTGTTCCAAGGCCGAAAGGATGTTCTCTTCTCCTTAGAAGAATCAACTGAAAAGCAGGGTGGCAAAACAATGGTTACAAAAGATGTTTTGGTTTTGTTCCAAGATTATTCACAGACCGTTGTCATAGCCCAATTCGATGCTCAAAATCCCGCGGATGTCAATTTAGAACAAAGGCATGAGCCACCACCATCAAGACTACGGCAAGATCAATTGGAGCAGGCGCACGACCAATTTGGCAGGCGTATCTTCGACGCCGTAATGTCGAAGAAAGAAACTGTTGTTGGAGATGGGACACCGCAAGGCCTGATTCAGGAGCTTCTTAAAC
Organism: Haplographium delicatum; assembly: GCA_037952705.1. Lineage (NCBI taxonomy): Eukaryota > Fungi > Ascomycota > Leotiomycetes > Helotiales > Hyaloscyphaceae > Haplographium > Haplographium delicatum. The sequence continues at coordinate 80,867 of JAPZPC010000053.1, forward strand.
CTTTGTCCAACGCTCTCCTTCCAGTGGGAACCCGGGCATACGGCGCACTTGTCTACGCAAACCTCGCCAATGCGTCAACCCAACAGAACGACGAAATTCGGCCTGGCGACATTATCACATTGAGGAATACCAAGTTTCAGGGCAAACATGGGCCTATGCATGCCAAGTACAGCGTGGAGATAGGAAAGCCGGATCATGTAGGAGTCGTGGCTGAATGGGACGGGACGAAGAAGAAGGTTCGAGCCTGGGAGCAGGGCCGGGAGAGCAGGAAGACTAAGTTGGAGAGCTTCAAGTTGGATGATTTAAGGAGCGGTGAGGTGAAGATCTGGAGAGTCATGCCGAGGAGTTGGGTGGGTTGGCAAGGTCAAAACTAGGGCGGGAGAGGGCAGAAGCGTTTGAATCTCGCTCTTCTTTTTGGGGAGGCGACCATAGGAGGATATGAAAAGAAAAAGAGCCTGGCTCACCGGGGGGGGTTGTTGGAAGAAACGAGGAGCCATTTGTTTGAGATGAAGTGAAGGAAGATAGTAAGTGATGTGAGTCAAGAAGTGGTGTATTCGAAGTACAGTTTACGCATAGCATAGTCATAGTCGCGCGTCGCAACGTCTCTTCTGCCACTATTATGCATCGTTCTCATCGAGCAGACAAACTTTTATGACTTCTGGCCTGTCTGTTCTCTCGAATAAGTCGAAGTCAAATCAATAACCCCTAAGCGAAAAGGTAGTGTTGAAGTATACTTTTAGAAGCATCTTTATATTATTTATTCATTTCACGAGCTGGTCGATACACAACTACTACATGTTCAATAACTCCAATCCACCAATCCATCTACACCAATGTGTATTTTTACCCCTCTGCACATCATGAAATTCGTACGGACTAGGTACCCTAATTCCAAATAGAATGCCGCCTATCCATCATCAAAGATTCAATTAGATCCGATATACTATGATATGATATAATACGATAAGATCAAAATAAACAGAAATCCCTATTCCTAACAGAATATATGGGAGATGAGAAACACATTTCATCGTCAAAAGATCAATCGCTCAGTCCACTCAGTGACTCACTGACAGACAATATCGAGCCAACTAGGGATATTCAAGTAAATCTCCAAAGACCCCAGCTTCTCATAAAAATAAACTCATTACCAAGTGGCGCCTGAGAGTGGGATATTGGAGGCACTCCACACTGTCTGGAGGAAATTCCGGTTCTGTCCCGGATACTCCTGGGGCCACATGTCCGTGGGGGTATCCTGGGCAAAGTTGTCAAATCCCGTGTTCATGCTGATCCCCTCTTGCTGCCCTAGCCATTTCTCATACTGCTGTTCGTCCGGAAATCCCATTTGGTTGTTTGGGGGTGCCATCGCGTGCTGTGCAACAGATGGGAACGCGCTGGTATGTGGCTGCTGGCCTGAAGAATGATAAGCCTGAGCTTGTTGAGGATTACCGTATGGCGAATTCAGACCTGAGGACTCGCCGTTACTGGCACTTATGAGACTAGGTGCCGATGATGACTGGTTGGGAGAGTTCTGATAAGGAATTCCATAGGGATATGGACCATGATTGAACTTCGGTCTCTCTTCAGATTCGACCGAGGGACTCGCGGCGTTGATCGGAGCCCAGGCACCATTGGGTCGGGTTGGTGCTGATTCCACACCTTGCATTGGCTCCCCATTCACACTGGTTCCTGGTATATCATTTGTGCTTGCTCGAGAACGGGCCTGGTCGACAGTATCAGAACCATCAGAAGCAATGAGGTCCGTATCCTTCAAATCCCCAAACTCCTTTAACTCCTTCTCAAATCCTTTGTATTGCTCTAGGCCTCCACCAGTCCATGGTAAATCCTTTTGCTTGAATTTCTGGAGATAATCTCGATAATCTCGGATGACACTCTGGAAGTAGTGGTGCATCTTACCGATCGATTTGAGATACCCCTTTACCATCTTCAATCGAGGAACCATATCACTAAGAATCTTTTTCGTCAGGCCAGGGAAATTTTTGCTTGAACTGGATCTGCCTTCTCCGGTTGAATTGGCTGCATCTTGATTTATCAAATGGCCAGCTGTATCCATCTGTCGGAAATACTGCGTATAGACGCAGACAAAAGCTGCTTGCCAAACAGCAAAACCGATTTGGGGTGACTCGGGAAGGGCATTGTTGTCCTGACAGGTGCTGACAATATCGATTATGTCCCTTGATGCCTTCATGATTTTCTCGGCGCTCTCTTCCCAAAACCCTTCAGGCGTCTTATATTTATCTGCCGGGAATGTCGGCTCATCAAGTGGCCCTATCGGTTTCTTCAAACGGATTGGTATGAAAGGGATATACTCCCTGTGGAGCATAATAAGACAGAGAGAGTAAAGAGTGTGCAACGATGCGTATGTGGTGGCATTGCGTTTTTCAATATGAGCAGACAGATTTGCTTCGGTGAAAGTAAGACTGGACGGTAATCCATCATGGAATTCTTGTAATTCTTGACGTAACTTGTAAAACTCTGTCGATGAGTCCCAAGGTGGAAGCTTCTCGGTTCTTCGACCTCCGGCGTAGCTCCATTCAGAGAACCTTCCAAAAATCTCTACCAACCGAATATATCGACTGAGAACTCCATCGTCATTGGCAACGTCGTATTTCTGAGCAGACGAAGCATCCAACCAATCGGAATTGAGAAAACCAGTTTGAACATTATGAACGAATAAGAATTGATCATCAGAGCATGGGAGTTGAACCCGAAGCTTGTCAACACTCATCATTGTAGGTCTGTACTTTCCAGCTGCAAGCATACGGTCCATAATAAAGCAACTCCACAGCGTCCGTCTTCGAACTTCCTTTTCAATTGCATCTTCGCGTGGCGAGGTCGACGTATGGCATTTGCCTGCTTTTCGTGGATTCTGTGAGGTATTGCTGGACCGATTATCCGGGTCATCTTCATATGCCAAACCCATTGACTGAGCTAGCCTGACCGCAAGCCCAACATAGAGCCACGCACTGAGTCCCCTTGTCTGGCCCCACTCATAGAGTCCCAGCATTAACAAGGCCTGGACGTTCTCCAAGGAAGGGTTGGTAAGGTTGCTAGGGATCGTGGGCCCGAACGCAGCGGCGAGTGCAGTTGCATAGTACTCACTGGCAGCGAGCGGGTCTTCCAGGTTTGGTGAGTGATGAGCAACCAAACCTGGGTGAAATCTTGCAGTAAGGGTAAGTACTCCTAGTAAAAGCACTTTCCCCTCCTCAAGATCCGACGTGGAAGTGGAGGGATCCCGCGGAAATGATGCCTGACGCATTCGATTTCTGAAAGTTGGCGGGTGAAGAAATGGCATCTCCGTTGAAAAGTGCAACTTAAAAATCTCATAAAGCTCATCCCACACCTTGCGGGTAAGAATTGGAGATTCCAAAGCATCTTCACCAGCTCTTTGGCTGTTCCTCCTCCCCAGGTCTTCTACTTTCCGAATACGCTTTTTACTCTCACCGCCATCACCTTCTTGCTTGATACCAGTGGGAGCCTCCGACCGCTTTGGAGTTGGGATTGAGCCTGCAACGGGATAGGTACACTCTCGGTTGCTTTGTGCGCAGGCTTTGCAAGTAGAATGGACGCCGTTATTGACACCTACGTGGCGGTTAGTCGTACTTCTTCAACCTGTTCTACATATATCCGCAAATATTTGGACACTTTCGTGGCCCAAATATAGGTTGATTAAGAGGGAAGAATACTTGTCACTCACATTTTACCTTGCTCCTGCGACAGCGCGCACAGGCTATTGAACTCCGAACCATTTTTTGGGGCTTCTTCTCCTCCTGCCCTCCTCTCATAGCTCCAACTCTCCCGTCATCCGCCCCTCGCGACCCCGGGCTCAATTCTCCCGCGGAAGCAATACTGCCTCGATGTTGCGTGGGTGAGGCGGGGTGAAGATAGGGCTGGGCCGATGGCGAGAATGCCTCTTCGTGAGTGCGCTTTGGAGTGGTTGATCGCGAACCACCTGTCGTTGGATCTTCAGGCGGCGCAGAAGGCGACAGGATCGCTGCGAGAGAATGCGGGGAGGGAATCGTGGCGGTTTAGGACCTTTTGAGGCCCGAAACTTGACAGCAGGAGAGCAGGAATACGGTTTGCGAGACTTGCGTGAGAATAACTGCTTGAGCTCTCACCCATCAGAAGAGCAGCTGAACGCTGGGTTGCTGCAGCAGTTGAGGAGACTGCGGTGGGCTATTGCTAGGAGCGGTGCAGAGAAAGATGCAGGATATGGGGTGGGCACGATGTTTGTGTGACCGCCGGGATGTTGCGAATGCGCCTCGCCGCTCACTTGCGGGAGAGATGTGTGATAAGTAGAGCGAAAGTGTCGTACAGTACAGTTCGGTACGACGTACAGAGATCGCTCCAATGCGCAGAGCCGGCTGGAGGGGGGCGGGTGGTCGCGCTCAGCCGGGAGGGAATATAATTGGAGCACGCTGAGCAGGAAGTGGTGGTGGTAGTGATGCTGATGTTAGATGCGAATTTGGTTTGAAGGAGAGGAGAGTCGAGTCAGATCAAGTAGAAGAGAGCAGTGAGGCGAGGGGAGGTACTGTTCTGTAGTGGCAAGTCAGTGAGTTAAGGTATAGAAGACGGAGCAGGTGTTGGCGAGGGACAGTGATGGAGAGGGCCAGCAAGTACCGAACTGAGTAGTCCGTCCCGCCCGAAACCGTGACGTGCAGTGCAAGCCGGGTTTGAGATTGAGTTGGGATTTGGGATGGGGATGGGGATCGGGCGTGGGGTTAAATATAGAGATCGATATATAGAGAGGGATAGGAATAGGGGTATGGATATGAGTATAGAATAGAGATATGGATATTTGAGAATTGGGGGAGTGAGATGGGATGAAAAAGAGGGAGGGGGAAGAAAACGAGAATTGGGAGGTAAAGGAACAGGAAGACGGGACTTTAACGAGACGAAGGGTGCCAGTAGTAGCGAGAAAAGAGCAATGAGGAAAGAACGAGGAGGGGGAAGGCACTGCTGTGAGATGTAGCTTTACTTTGTGGTTGTGGTGGTAGTGCTGTGGGAGCAGTTATTGTTTTGGTTTTCGACCTTCCTGTGCAGGACCTCTTCACATCACAACCTGTAACTTACAACCAGGTCAACAAGGGCACATGATGACTGCAATAGATTCTGCGAATTGGCACTCTGCACTAAACGCAGACTACACTTATTATACAGTACAGTACTTCGAACACCGGTCAGCACGCGTCGACTTTCCTGGCTATCCTGGAAGACGGCTCCCTGACGATCAAATCATTTACAGTACGGTACCAGCTCAATAGAACCGACAGTATCGTTCCGGGTTGCTCTCACGGGTATGGCGGGCACGGGCAGAGGTCGTCGGGCACTAGCTGGACGAGCCTGAGAGTCGGGGAGAGTCTGTGAGTCTGCGAGTCTGGCTGAAAGCCGCGCTGACCTGGCCTGGCTTGGCCGATGAGTGAGTGCTCTTATGATTGCTTGCTGCTTTCGTGTTGATACCCCGTCTCCCAGAGTCCCAGAAGTGCTGGTAAGGCAATGGGAATGCTTCTCCCCCTTGTCGGTCTCTCGGCTTGCCAAAGGCAGACAGCCCAGCGGCAGGCAGGACTCCCACATTGCCGCCACACGTTTCCGACCACCACTGCGATTGGCCCTCAGGAGCATTTGGACATTCACACGGCCCGGCAAGGGAGCATGGGAAAGAAGACGGGGTCCTGGGAATGGGGGAAAGAATGGAGACTGGGGTTCTTCGAGAGGTGCAGTGCTCGCCGTGCTGCTGCCGTTCAGAAGACCACGTACAGAGAGCCTTGCACACCTGCGGATATGTTTCTTTTCTTTTCTTTTTCAAGGGGGGAACATTAGTGCTTGTTCTACGACGCATGAGATACGAAGTATAGCATTGCTCTTTACGGAAAGACTCGACGAGATCGCAAGGACACTTGTGCGGCTGCTGGAATGGATACGGGTAAGTAGTATACATACCACTACTGTACGGTACGGGTATTTCGGTAATTGACCTCTTTCCCTTCCCCTCTCATTCTCCCGTTCTCTCGCGATCCCTCCATGAGTCGCGTGGTTTGGCCTTACTCGCCCTTCCTCCCCAGCCCGATGCCGTACCAGTATGGTCCTTCCTTCGGCTGCTCATGATCCGCACAGGATCCCTATTGCAGCCACTCACAATTCAGCAGCATTCGGCGCATTCAGTCTTCCGTTTCCTAGCACTACCCAGGTACCTAGGTACATACTTAGCAATGGAAGTACTAATTATGTACCAGTGCATCACAGTACCATACGCAGAAGAGTAAGGGGCTGATCCGCATTATTGCAGCCACCCACTGCGAGTATCAGAAATCTTCTGGCCCGGCAAAATTGGCATTCCCTGATCCAGCAACCTCGGGAGCTCGCTGGGCATGAGTCGGGAGCAAATATCCGTCAGTCCTAACAATGAGATACAGAAGCTTGAAATACAAATTCGACCTTGATTCAACAACAAGTCGCCGGAATCTCTTTTCGGGAATTTAACGCAAAGATGCCTCCGGGGACAATAATCTAAATAAGAACGAGAACCGGAAACGGAAGGGGACGCAGAAGTACAAGCACAAGCCGACTTGCCCGATGATGTGGGTTACAATGTGACTGATATAAGAAGTATGCATCAGTTGTAGAATGACATGCAAGGATCGAAGCACCCCGTTCCATCCCATTTGGACTGTACAGCGGATCACAAGAGTGCTACGCTATCCGCGAAGCAATAATAGACTGTTCTAGATGTCAAAAGCACGTATGGGTTGCTCTTAGTAGTTGCCGGACATCCGCCTTGATCTCGGGGTGATTGTACACCTTCAAGTACCCTTCGGCCTCGGTTCAATGCACCGCTGCTCCGTATACAGTACTTCATCCTAAGGTTCAGGGATTAGTCGGACCAGTTGATTTGAGGGGGACGACGACCTCCTATCCGAATGTTACATGTATCGGCTGTAGCTTTACGAAGTACTCACACAGAGTACCCGAATCATTTCTCAGACCCCAGAAATCAAAGTGCGGAGATACAGTACCAAAAAATTATTCTGTCATATATCCATTCGATAGGTCTTCAGATGAAACTCGGAAAAGCAAGAAGATAAAAAGAAAAAATCCCGGCATACCCTTTCCATATATTTCAGAAGCAAATCATCTGGTGGATTTCAGCGTACCCTATTGATTCACACGCCATGTTTGCTTCACACATAAAAAAGGGTTACGAACAGCCTGCGCTCATTTACAAAGCGAACGGTTGTTAATGATATATCAACTTCAAGGTCATGGAAAACAGGTAGACTAAATCCAGTTTGGGGCTCGAGCATTCGTTCCGTGGGGATGAAACCTACCAAGCTCCCTCAAATCCCCATAAATAGGCACCCTTGGTTTTCTCGCCTGCTGCGGCTTTGTGTTAAAATGGTTCTGCTAGCCTTCCCCACTCGGATGCGAATTCTAACGGATTTGCGTGAAAGAGTACTGTCTGATTTTTTTTCTTCTCCTTCGTCAACTCAATTGAATGTCTCCACGCGATCAACAAGTTTAAAACTCAATTCTTGTATGTTGTTGTACTGCAAATGAGACGAGGGGAGATGGCAGCCACACCTACAGACGCCGGTGGCTGTGCAGCCTTATACGTCATTGGCTATCGTTCAATCTCGAACACCTTGAAGCGCGTATCAGCGAGGTGATTTGTGAAGATAACCGCCGAGTGGTGGACCTCTCTCCTGACAGGTAAGTTTACATGCTCAGTTCCTTCTTCTTCTCTTCACTGTTGTTTGCATCACAATCGGGCTGGTGAATGTGAACTCTACCAGTTTCTCCTTCAAATACCCCTCCAAAATTACCCGCCAGGACCGCACACGCGAGCTGCATCATGGGTTCAGGACATCATGTATGGAAATCCTCGTGGGCTTGGCATTGTCCTTACCAACATCTTCGAGGCAACACTAACATTCAACAGGACCCAAAGCTTCTGTATGCCATCACTGGTATTAATGCGTACCATGTGGAAAGTGGCAAGGAAGATTGCCTGACACCTGCAGGCCCGCAGACATTATCCCTCCTCATGGTTCCAACATCGTCTCCCTTCTCCGGGTTGCCAAGTGCGAACCTACAAACCTCTACGCCGGAAGAAGACTTTTACCTCCACCTCCACCTCCCTCCCGAGCTCGATCTCCCCTTGCCTGCAACTACACAAATATACCACCAACCTCCTGATAGCTATCTCATCCCACGGTGGGACTTGGGCCCAGAGAGTGGTGCTTTTACGAGGATAGAATTTCCGGGCGTGGGCATAGGAAGAGGTTCGCAAGAAGATGTTGATACTTTCGAAACTATTCTTGCGCAATGCACTGCATTCTTGGAACGAGCTCCACCTCCCAAGTCGGCTCGCAAGAAGAGAAGCAAGAGTGAGAAGCAGCGCGCAATTCCTCCATATGACCCTTCAGCTTTCAAACCAGGAGAGGCATATGTTACAGGCAGCTCAAGCTCACATGCTGGAGGCCAGATTGTTTTAATTGACGAAGAGAATGGAAGCGTCGTAGGTGAGCTAGGAGATGGCTTCCATGTTGTAGAGGACAGTAAGATGGAAGCTGGGTCAAAAGGTTCGTACAAATATCTAAACTTTGACACGCCTTAATAACATGCGCTAGACCCCGTCGAAATCACTCTTCCCCAAGACGGTTCTCTAAATATCGGCGTTGCCCCTGCATCATCGACCTATCTTGAAATGGCCATGCACCCCGCATATAAAAGCTCCACACTTGTCTCAAAAGCCGCAATGGCATCACGCCTCATTGTTACAACTTCCGGCTATGTCTCTAAGCATCTCCAAAATCAAGCAGACAACTTCACTCAGAAAACAAAGCCAAGTTCCAAGCCCGTGACCTTCACCCCAACTACCCACGCTCGCATCCGCAAAGTGCATACATTTACCGAAGGTGCAGCTGGTCTGAGTGCTAAGACTGTGGGACAAGTGAGTAAATATGCTCAAAATCTTGGTGCTGCATTGGCAAAGAAGGGCGAGAGTGATAGGGCTTCGAAAGGTATTGGTCCTGATGGCCAACCAGTTGAGGGCTACAAGCCCGGCTTATTAAACAAGAGCTTGATGGCCTTTTCCACTATTGCTGATGGAATCGACCAAGCTGGACGCAATCTCCTTGCCTCTACTTCTACTGCCGCGACAACTGTTGTAACTCACAAGTATGGCGCTGAGGCTGGGGAGATATCCAAGAGCATCGGTGGCGGTTTCAAGAATGTCGGCCTGGTTTATATTGATGCTACCGGCGTGTCGCGAAAAGCTATAGTAAAGTCTGTGGCCAAGGGAATGGTGGTAGGCAGAATGCGCGGAGGTGGTGATTTGGTCGTTGGCGGCGGTGATGGCGGAGTGATGATCAATGCCCCCCCAGGCGAGATTAATTGGAAGGAAAAGGAAGCAAAAGAAGGAAGGAGCACAGACGATGTTAGCATGAGTGGTGGATTGGATGGTCCCGATGGAAATGGTAACGGAAGAGCTGCCCCGCCAGCGTACGGCTCTAGCCCTGAAGATATTCCCAAAGGGCAGTACGTAAATGATGTTAAGCGTTAAAATGTGGCAGGTTTGCAACGGCTAAGTTGGGATACAAATGTGATATGACTGGATGATGGATGCATGGATGGGCTGCGGTACTGCATACGAAGTACAGGAAGATATCTTATTGATTTAATAATATGGCAGTGCTAACTTTCGATCATTCTTAACTCAATCTCTGATAAACCTCGTACGGAGGAAATCGTCCAGATGGGTAGTTCGAGTTAGTCAAAGTTTCATTAGACAAAATAAGTTGCGTCGCTGCCACGAGGGACCGTTATCCTCTTCGCATCAACCTTAGATACGTTGTTGTATGAAGATAGAAATGGTACGATACGAAGAGAATGAATCGCTAGAAATTAGTTCTTAGCATATACACCGGGAGGAATAAAGAGAAACTTAGAACAGGTAAACAGATCAGGGCTCTAAGTTCGCGCACGTGACTGTATTGAGATCGCGTCTTCCGATTTGGAAGACGCGCGCGACAAGGTCTGAATACGCCTAACGCTTTACTCTAACAGTAACGCACTTGGTAAAGTCTATGCTATTTCTGATAATGACCAGATGGTGAAAGAAGCTGTGCATCCATGTGCCGTTTTGAGCTCCTCGGCACTCTTGTTTTGCTGACTCGAGACGCTGCCGATAAGTTCAGAGGAGGAAAGGGAACCTCACCACTGTACGCTCTCAACCTTCATTGCTACTAAAGCCAATGTATGAACTGACACCTTCCAGGCCCGATTCAGAATGCTTCATGAAATTCTCCTCTCTCTCTCCGGCCATCCCTCCCCACTCCTCACCGCCGACCATTCATCCTCGACCTCGATTCTCTCTCCTCCGGAGAAGGCCCTCCTCTCCAGCATAGCCCACCTGAGCGACCTGCACTGTAAGCTCTTGGCTCATACAGCGACAATCGCAGCATCTCATCAATCCAGTATCTGCCAAGCAGTTGCTACAGCCGTGAGATCTACACAATTGGCGGCGTTTCAGCGGAAAGTATTAGAAGTCGAAAGTGATATATTAAGAAAGGATGCAGGCAGTGTTGGCGCGTATAACATTGTACCGTTAACAGCAGTGGTGGGCGAGTTCTCGGGATGGACTAGAAGAATGGAATGGCTTTTGGAGCTTGTGGAGTATATGTTGCGGGGTAATGGTGGGGGAGATAAAAAATGTACTGGCGGCATGGTCATCAATCGATTGTGCGATGCCATCCAAACGGGCTACACAGATATTCAGGAAACAGCTTTGAGCTTGGTAGGGGTTGCAGAGACGGCATGGTTGAAGCAAGTTTCTGCCTGGATTTTATACGGAAGGTTGCCTAGCTTTGGAAGAGAGGACTTTTTCGTACAGGTCCTTCAGAATGATTTACAGGTAAAATTGTTTAGGCCATGCTTGATATTGTATTTGCTAACATGGAATAGGAGTATGAACTTCATGGTGAATTGCTCCCGAAGTTTGTCTCAGGTCCAACTGCAAGCTCATTGCTCTTCATTGGCCGCTCCTTGAACCATATTCGCGTCAAGGGCGTCTCGAGTGCTACTTCCCCTGAGCTTGACCTTCTCTCCTCACACCTTAAGCAGTTATCGACTTTAAAGTTTCCAATAAATAGCGCGAGCTTCTCTAGAGTCATAGCTTCTATTCGCCTGTCCTTATCACAAACCACCCTCCAGAAGCTTCTACCTCTGACAAGAGTTATTGAAATACTATGGCTCCTCCGAGAATTTTTCTTACTTGGACGAGGTGAATTTGCTATAGCTCTAATTTCTGAAGCGGATGAGAAAATTCGGTCTAGATGGCAAAGGTCAGATAACCTCGCATATGAAAAACGGGATGAAATCGGGAATATTGTGATCAAGGAGGGCGAAGTTTCTGCAATCCTAGCACGAACATGGGCCGCCATGGGTTTGTTGCAGGGCCAGCATGAAGAAGAGCAGGACGACGATGAATTACTTGAACTTGCAAGAGACCTTGTACAATTGGTCATTTCCAAGCCGGGTTCAACTCCTGCAAAAAGCACACTATCTCCACAAGCAAATTCTGCGATTGCATCAACCCCCTTCCGGAATCTTCTCTTGTCAGTATCTGTAGTATTGACCATGAATATTCCATCACCATTGGACTTATTTCTCTCCCCTGGAGACATACACAATTACTCCAGTATCAATGCATACCTTCTATCTATACACAGGGCACATCTTCGCCTTACAGACTTATGGAAAATCACAGCACTAAGGCGTGATCATCCAGCACCGCCAGGCCCTCCCTATGGCAGTTCAACTGTGGGCAGAAGTAAAGTCCTTACACTACGTGCAAGAGCGAGGGAACGATCAGAGGCCATGCGAAGCGTATGGGCTACGAGTAGTGCTGCCGTCTTCTTTCTGCGAGAAACAGAAGCTTATCTTCAAGGTGAAGTTGTACAAGGGACCTGGTTGGGATTTAAGAATTGGCTCTCGGGGGAAACTACGTCACGCCCTGCTTCAGCAAAAGGTGCCATTGACGAAGGTGAAGATATATGGTTAAAATTCGGACGAGACTCGTCTCGTACCGGGGTCAGTCACACACACGACCCACAGTCACTTGCAGATGCACACAGGAGATACCTTGCTGCACTAGCAGCAAATATTCTATTAACAAACACGGCATTTACGGAGCCGCTTTACCATTTTCTTCAACAAATCGATCACCTGGTAGCATTGGTACACCGTATCCATTCCATCTGGCTATCGTTAGATTTAGAAGCAGATGAAGGAGTGGTCGACGCATTCTCCGACTTTAACAAAGAAGAAAGTGATGTGAAAGGGCAGTTGGCTGTAATTGCAGGAAGAGTCAAGGCTGCAATTGAAGAGTTAGTGAAAAACTTAAGGGATATTGACCAAGAGAAAGAAGGGTGGGACAATGGGTTTGCGGAACTTGTTTTGGGAGAAGAAGGCGCTTATATTCCTGCTAAGGTGGGAAGAGTGGATAGATTACTGATGAAGATGGACTTTGGAGGGTGGTTTGATGCTGGCAAGAAGAGCGACGATGGCTCTGAGGAAAGTGGGAGTGATGATAGGTTATGATATTTATGAGTCGCTAGCAGATACCCTCAGGCGTTTGACACTGTTAGGGAAAGGTTAGGGAACCCATTAGATGATTATATAAACATGTATTTCAAAATGACATTAATACGGCATATTTTGCGGCGTTATATTGAAACCTACTCGACGTTCTCCATCCCCGCTATCTGTGTCAACTTACATGTGCAGAAGCCCCACCATTCCACCATTCAAACACATTCTCAACCAACCTCCACACCCCTTCAGTAGTATGATATTCCTCCCTGACAACCGTCCCATCTGGGAACTTTATCTCTCTGCTTTTCAAATTCTTCTCTACGGGCCGAGCAAAGAACGCAGTGGCAGTTGCAGCAGCGTCCTGTCGGGAGGCTGCTAGGAGCGGGCCGTTCGTGTTTGCGTTTGTGATAACATTGGTGTTTGCATCTGCGTTTGCGTTTATATCTCGCACCGCAACTATGTCTGTCGATGTGTGTCTCCCCTTTTTGCAGATAGGGCACTGTCGACTAGATCGTCGGAGGTAGGGGTTGAAGTACGAGTCACAGGTCACGCATATTGGCCTAAAGGGAAAGGGAGGTCGTCTGTCAGCGGGATTTTAAACCAAAAAAACAAAGAGAGGGATAGGAAAGAAATTACATCTTTGACAATTTCATAAATTTCTTTTTTCCTCATGTGTGATACTATGTTTTGAGGTGAGGCTAGATGGGGATGATGGGCAGGCTAGACTTGGTGCGTTCTATTATTTTTTTTTCGCGATCATTACAATTTCATACAAAAGAATGTCGAATTGAGAGGCGGAGCTACGGAGCCTCACACCCAGACTGCCTTGCGTGAGGCTTCCAATCGCGATTGCGCAATCCGTTTGGGGACGAGTCATCGGGATGTTGTTCTCTCTGAAACGAGGCAACGTGGAGGCGGCGTTGATTGAACCAATAACCCTCTCGTCTCTTGTGGCCTGTTAACCCTCGTCAGCAAAGTGATAAGATACTGGTTTATAGCTTATAGAGCGGGGTGGGAGGAGGGCGGAGAAAGACAATAAAGATAAATTAGAAAAGTAAGTCGAGATGCCATGGGGGTAAGGCAGCCTAATGTTTGGGGCTACAATATAACATTTGGTCTGATACAGAGATAAGTCGGGTTTTGGAAGATTTCTTTTTATTTTAGCACAGATTATCCGTTTACAGATAAAGTATATGTTGGAAAGCTTCACATTGTCTAGAAAGCAGTCGAGCATACAATTAGAGCGCAAAATGTCAAATGGCTCACGTGATTATCGGGACGAGCTGAATATATTCGTGCAACAAACAATGTCTATTAGAGATATGAGAGAGAAGTGCTTGATATAGTATAGATTTCTTATCTCACGAACTCGGTTGTAGGATGAATGAGGTGCCCAGGCAGTTAGGCAGCACGACGGGACTGGTCAAAAAGTCGTAAAGACAATAATCGTTTTCAATATAAGTCCTTTTCAAACGACCAAAGTTCTAAGAGTAAAATATACTAGTACCGTACCATTATTCTTGGGCAAGTTAATAGATTCTGTGTATTATATAAGCTCCTCGAATATGAGCAGATTTCGGAGAACACTGGTTCTGCTAATCTTGGCTGTGATATATCACGCATAGCTGATTGTAAGTCTAGGCTCAATTTCCTCCAAAAAAAAAAAGAGGGGGGGAAGTGTTCGTGAAAAGGAGAAATCGACTCAAAAATGTCTCGACTTTGCTAAAGCCGCATTATTCTGCAACAAGCAAGCCATAGGCGGATAGTAATAAAAGGGAAGAGGAAAAGGGTACGAGACATACTCGAAACATAAATCCAAATCCTGAAGATGAATGCTCGTAAGGCAAGTATATTGCTATTCCTTTGATGTCCCCTTGAATATCCGACTCAGGTCACAATAAGCTCTGGAGAATTTGCAAGATGTGGAGTCAGGCTTGGCATAAAATTACCCCAGAATCTGTACGTAATAAAAATCCTGTAACATTAGAGCATAACGTCCAATTACCTTTCAGATTGTTGTCTCTTAAAGCAACTGCCAATAGCATCGTACTGTATGGCTAAGAAAAGAGCTAATGAGTTTGAGATGTGGTGGAGGCGGGTGAACTAGGATATCCGGAAATTTTCAAAATAGGGCTGAATCAGGAGAATCGGCTCGGCAGACACCGACAAGTCCCCTTTCCTCAGGAACAGCATAAAGAAAGTTCTCTTCAGCCCCTGAGCCTCCCAAAAAAGGATGCGGAGGTCGGACTCAAATCTCACTTCCCAAAATCGATTGCAATCGATGCGTCTCTCTAGTGTTCGTGGTTCAACATGGCTTGACTTGGTTTTCACCTCGCTTTGCTTCAGCCCCTGCATCCAGATTAGGAGATCTACAAGCCTATCAGCACCCGCACATGGTACCTTGCCACTTGGAAATCAACCCATGGCTGCGCATGTCTGCTTTTGCGTGCGCCGACTGCTCCTTTCAAGCGCTGATTCGATGCATGACGGAAAGAAAGGAGAAGGGTAATGGGTGCGATATTACGGATATGTGGCTCTGATAAGTTTCGGATTGTTCCTTTTCTTGAAACATTTCCTGACCCAGTTGGAAAAAAATAATATATTCCGCAGCTTGAAACGTCGTCGGGAAAGGACCACTGTAAGCCAAGGAAGAAAAACTCCGGGATCTGATGCTTTTGGAAGATCTGTACCCGATCTTGGAGATCAGCTTTTCGTGGCCAGAGCCCAGCCAGCTTGCTACCAAAAATACTCCGCCCTTCGAGCGATCGACAACGCTGATAAACTTGATTTCTCACGTCTGCGGAATAGTTTTCTCGAAGCATCACATCATACTTCGCTCTTCTCCATAAACTTCCCCACGCCCAGCACGATAACAGGAATCAAACTGGCTCGTCAATCGCCTCTCCACACAGCTCCGAGCTGGCCCAATGGTTTCTTTTTCAGGTTGTCGGTAGGCCGAAATGAGCTTCCGCTTGGCCAATTTGCTTCTTCCTCCGCTGCAAGCACTGAGGGGTCGTCTAGTCGTTCGAGCCGGGCGAGACACGCCGCAAGCCACAGTGATGGCTGCCAGCGTGTGTGGCTGCGCCGGCGCACCGTCACCCGTTGAAAGGAAGATCGTCGGGGCATTTGCTCATGATCTGTGTCTTGCCTGCGCGAGCGAAGGCGCGGATGAGGGGCAATACCGTATTGATCGTGAGACTTCCCCCGAGATAGTGCCTCCGCCCCTGTTGCGTGTCGTTGCCTTGCTTGACTCTGCTTTACTCTGCAGAAAAGGAGGCCTTGAGAGGGTTTGTACTTTCCGTGACGTGCTTTGTAGTTTGGAGACACCAATTTCTACTGTATATCCTCCTCCTACGTGTCAGGTTACAATTCGGAAGGGAGCTTTGTCCGACGGCCGTTCATGTATTGACGGTCGTGGACATGTATGTATGTATATCACGTTCCGTATTTGAGCGGATGCAGGGCGATATTGCATGAGAACTACAGATGAGGACGAATGCTGTCCACTTGCGCGACTCTAGGGGTCTCAAATTCTTCTCTATCACGGCTGTGGCAAGGTTCCCGCGAGAGAGAGTTGTGGAAGCGATGCATGAGGATAAGAAGCTGGGTACTGGATTCGCTACCAGGATAAAATACTGCCCGTACGGTATGGTCTGTACAGTCTGGAGAGATCGAACAGGCACGGCTGTGCTGTGGCCCTCGTACTGTCCGTTTTGTTGTAAAGTGTCTGCCAAAGAGCCTAATACTGTAACGCCCACGTCAGCGTGCCGCCAGGACGCAAGACGAGCAATCCCGCCCAGCACAGTACAGTACCTTATGCCGACCAGTGGCCGTCACTGCCTGGATCCTTGCGGATTGCTGATTGTTGAAGGCCTTGAAGCTCTGGTGTCTGTCTATCTGTCTGTCTTTCTGTCAGTCGGTCTGCCGTGTCCGGTGTCCGGCTCGTTCTGTACGAGAAGAGTAGTAAAAATAGCAATACGTCAGGGTGGGAATGCCGGCGGGTCTAAAGTCAAGCCAGGCCAAGTCCAGTCACGTTCAAGGGAGCCGGGTGGAGAGAAAGGCACAGATCCAACGGTAGAGTCCTGTAGGTGCAGTGTATGTACATGATGTGGATGTGGATGTAAGTCCGTACTGGGCCATGGACAAGGGCCTGAATCTTCGTCTCTTTTCTCACAACCACCCTCCCCTCGCCTCACCTCGTCACATCCTCGCTGGACCCCGTTCATCCATCCCTTCTAGAAGCCGCATGAGAAACAAATTCCTCCATCGTCTCCACTCCTCGTCCTCATACTCATATCCCCATCTCCCATCCTCATCTGGCCCGGGTTTTCTTGTCTTCAAATTTTCTGAATCGCCACCGCACTGACCATGCAAGCGCAAACGTCCACTCCCTAACGACAGCCCTTCATACCCATCGAGCTAAATCACGGCGACAAGGAAATCCTCGCTGGCCGGCGGTGGTATAATTTCCTCTCATCCCCCCACCCCGATTCCTATGGCCTGATGGCCATTCCCGAGCCGCACAAGAGTTAGAACGACAATTAGGGACGATTTGAGCTCTGGCATCAAGCAAGCCTTGCCGCAGTGCGGCACGATCATTGGGCTGTCGACAACACGAATGGAAATATGGGCATGTGGCCCTTTCGGAGGAAAAGTAATCGAAGAAAATCTGCTGGTGGGGCAGAAATTACACAGTCCAAGATGCATGACGTTGGTCCACAACGAGACCTTGCAAAGCATAATGGTTCGGATTTAGCTTCGGCGGGCCCAGAACGACGAAGGAGTCGACGCGACCAGAAAAGAAAGTCGTCAAGAGAATCAAAAAAGTTACAACGAGATCCAGAGAGGCGTCGCACCTACAGCTTCTCCCCAGGTCGAAACGATAGTATCCTCGTGCCGCGAGACGTGAATCGACCTCCAGTTCCCCCACTACCATCCAATGTCAAAGGTACAACGGCCAGGTCGAAGACCGAGAAGCAAGATAAAGATCCAGCTATCGCGAAACCCTATCGATCAAGTACCCAACCTCTAGAGAGTACATACCAAGAGTGGCAGAGGATGCCCACACTACACAAAAGAAGTGCCCAAGACTTGTCACGCAGGAAATCAAGCAAAAAACGAAAGGAAGAGCACGATAGGGAAGCAGAAATCAAAGCCATGGTGGAATTCTTGCCGACACGACCAGCCGCAGACCCAGACTCCTCCGGTAGACCAATGAAGAGAGAAAGCAGGAGGATGAAAGAGGGCTTGAAACGAAATCTCGACAATCCCTCCTCTGATATTTCACTTCCTCTCGCAGAATCGCTACATTCTTCCATGTCTTCAGATTCGGAACGCCGAACATCGTACAAGTTGACGGCGATGTTAGCACCGCGACCCACCATTCGATATTCTGAAAATCCTAGATATGCTCCTGGAGCGAGTGGATTCGGCTCTGACAGATCTGACTCGAAAAAGAGACGTGCTTCCGAGCGCGCAAGTCTTCCTGCAGAAGTCTTGAGAGCCAACAAAAGGATTGATGATCTTGCGGATGATCTAAGTGCGGGCGAGCTGCGAGAACTTATGGAGCGGGATCAGAAACGAAAGGAGAAGAAGCAGATAGCGGATAGGATAAAAATGGAGAAGCGACTTGCGAGACGTCAGGAGAAACAACGGGCAGATGAAGCTGCCGCTGTTCGAGACGGTACCCCACCACCTCAGAATATGGAGCGGGGAGTGCTTGGGAGAGAAGTGGTAGTCGGTCTGGGTATTGGCACTCCAACTGTCACCTCAGCTAAGAGGAAGGGCTCAACTGGGTCCGACAGCGGACGAGAAAAGCGTTCTCCAGACGCTTTCAGGCAAATATCCACCACAAGCGACCACCAACCCATACCCAACCTTAATCACAATTCCACTCTAGTGTCCGAAAGCTTTACTCCTGGACCTGAACGTCCAGATCCAGTAATAGAGGCCACCAGTGTTCCAACAGTAGACAAAACCACTGCCCCTCCGACCTCAGAACCTCGAGCCCATGCACCAGGTAGCTCTGGTCTATCTCAAATGATGGATCTAAGCAAGGCAGAATCTTCAACACCAGTGGATCCCAAGCCAATCCCAGATGTCGGTACTAAAGTTCAGTCGTCATGGACGTCATTCTTCAAATTACGCGCAAAGAACAAGCGGGTGCCGACACCATCATCATTTTCCAATACATCAAGAGACTTCTCGAATACCTCAAGGGACTCTATGCAAAATGGCCAAGGGCCACAAATTGCGTATACCTCCATCAAAGTAAATTCGAACATACCAAAAAGGACAATGTCGAAGTTCCGGGAAGACCTTCCAGAGCTTCCAATTTCACCACCAGACTCCAGGGTACAGTCTCCCGAAGCCGATGTGGTCCCACCTATCCCGTCTAGTTATCCTGAGAAGAAGAGCGGGAACCGGGCATCTATAGATGATCCACGAGTGCGTTATGATTCCCCAACGAGCGGTTATCAGTCTATCGATGCAGTCCGTTTACGGGATGAGACTCCAACTAGTGGCCGTCGGTCAGTAGACGTATCTTCACCAGAGCCCACAGTAGCTTTGTCACAATCACTTGCATCAATTGATTCAGAGGGGTCTTGGCTCTCCGGTCGGAAAGCTGGTTCAAAACGAGGATCATCACAGTTACAAAATCATCCAATTCGTGACAGTACAAGCTCCCTGCATCGAAGATATAGAGAATTTGGAGATTCTACAGAAGATTTAGGTATTGCAGGTGATGAATACTTCAACAGGCTAACTCCTGGCCCGGAAGAACAATATAAAATCCAAAGGCGATCAACTGGCAATCCAATGCCCTCTAGCGATGAGGAAGATGGTAGCATCGCAAGTCCGGTTTCCTCGGAGAAGTCCAAATGGGGAGCTGTTGCAAGACAGCCAACTGTTGTCCATCGGGAGTCTGCTGGTGCCAGATCAAGAGAAGGATTATTAAATGAATTCGATGACGAATCCATGATTGAGGCACAAGCAGAGACTCCAACAGACTCCAAACGAAAAAGCTACATTATCAACGAGGATATAGTCGAGGACGATGAGCCAGGCGTGCATAGGGCTACTAGCATTGATCTAGGCCACAAACACGTCAGGCATATCAGTGCTGGTAGCGCGAGGCTTTTGGAATTAAAGCCAAAGGATGGGAGAAGAATCAGCTCTGGCTAACAATTGACGTCTGACGCCTGGAACAGCGCTCACCTGGGGATCTGATAGACGGCACATGACATGACAAAGACGAGCACGACACTCATTTACTCAATTTTCTTGGCATGATATAACTCAAGTCGACATCGACAACCACGCTCATTTGAACATTTCCTTCAACATACGATCAAGTCGCTCGTTTTAACCCTTTTCCTTTCAACAAAACAGCTCCGCTCAAGTCAGTCATGCTCCCGTCAGATACCAGATGTGTGTTTTAGCCTAGCCGCCACGACTTAAAGTTTCTCATCATGCGTCCAGCAGTTTTATGCCTTCATGATTTTTTTATTGATTTTTTTTTTTATAAATATGCAAATGATTGATTCCCCACCTAGTACATAGACATTTGCTTTTATCATTGTTTTGAAGGAGAAGCGGGAGGAGGGGTTCTTTATTGGTACCGGATTAAGAAAACATAGCTCAAGTGATATTGAGCAATCAAAATGATGGCGTCACTCCCTTACATACTTCCATTGGATCTGGATCTGGCGGATAACTCTGTAAGGATTATAAGGATTGTACGGAGAATACTTGTGAACTATATACAGTACTAGCTGTGAGAGCAGAGCAGGCTCTGGGCAATTATCCAACTCTCACATGAAGGAATAGTGAGATGAAAGTCGGTTATCTGTTAAGGTAGATAGATATATGAAGGCTTTGAACTTCTCAAAATCATATTTACGTCTTGTGTCAATTTTGCCGTCCCATCAGTCCAGTCCTTGCCGCATTATTTTGTCCATGTCCAGCTCCAACCTCTATGGCGACCCAATGGCTGCACAAAAAGTCAAACACTGGCTGCTTAGCGGGCTGTTTCTTGCTGTTTCTTGCTGTTTCCTCACGATCCCTACGGCACCTACCAGGTAAGATAGATGGAATCGGCCATAGCATGTGTGTTAGTCACGTGTTGATATGATACCCTGGGGAAGAGGCCGCGGTCTAGATGGGGCGGGGTTTGCATGAGTAATCTGAGCGGCATCGTCAGCACCGCACGACAAAATACGAGATATCTCCGGGAGAAGTTTCAAGAGGGTTCCGGGGATATTATTAGAAGATAGCAAAGTAATTGTCATGTTTCTGGGGTTGTTTTCGGGGAGCTGTTGTCATTTCCAGTCGCCGAAGGGGCAGGTGGAATCTGTGGTGTGGAATCAACGATGTCAGATGGCTGGCACGGTTGTAGAACCCTCCATACGGATTATGCATACCGTTGGATACGTAAGGAGTTATTATTTCTGGGGGCTACGCCGTTTAAAAGAGGCTTCCAGAGCGACAAGTTGTGCGGCCGATGGGCTTACTTAAGCGAAAAGGCGTCATCGGTTAGAAATCAACTACTGGACGTGACGAACCGCCTGTCCTGTAACTGTTTATCTGCAGCTCACAGCCTCGACACCTTGATCCCATCCATATATTTAAACGCGGCCCAGGACTCAAGTTCATGTCGCTACTCTTCAGAACCACTGCACATACAGCACACACTCTGCGCAATACCGCCATCAGAACAACCTTCCCCATAAACAAGACAATCCACCGAAGTTTCACAAATACCACTATCAGAATGGGTGTACACAACATTGCCAGGTAGGTTCCCTCCCTTTACCCGGCGGCAGTCCATCAATATGGCATACTAACAGTTGTGTCGAATGTAGCAAAGCCGAATTCGATGCTGCCCTTACAAATAACCAAGTCGTCGTTCTCGATGCCTTCGCCACATGGTGCGGTCCTTGCAAAGTGATTGCGCCACAAGTCGAAATGTAAGTCTTTCCCCCTCCTCCATCACTGGCCCCAATTCTTTTGCAAAAGGCCGCAGTCTAACAAGTCATTCTTTTTCAGATTCTCCGGTGAATACACCGGCGCCCACTTCGTCAAGCTCGATGTCGACGAGGTTCCTGATGTAGCTCAGGAGCTTGGCATCCGCGCCATGCCCACCTTCCTTGTTTTCAAGGACGGCGAGAAGTTTAAGGAGGTCGTCGGTGCCAACCCAAAGGCTCTCCAGGCTGCAATTGAAGCAGCGGTTTCTAAATAAATTAATTGGAAGGGAGAGATTGAATAAAGCTTCATCATGTTTTTTTTAACTATTATTTATGATTGATGCGTTGGTTTGCAGAAGAAAAGGATTTGCCAGTTTGGCATGGAAATGAAAACCCATAGAATAGGTGATTCTATAAATGCATGATTTGTAAAGAATGAAATATTGATACCTCTTATTATTGAGTGACACAAAAGTTATTTACCCAACAGGAAAGCCTAGGTCCGGTTCAATACTGCTGGCATCTCTTTATGAACCACCCCTACGCTCGTTTTCTGTGCTATATATCTACCACCACCATTCCTTTCCATTCTCTATTTTATAAACTCCCTATACCTATCTCTATGTGTCTACTGTCTCATCAAAGTTTTAAGCATCATTTATCCCACAGGACAGCTTCATGCGGACTGCTTTGGCTCTCAGTAGCTATTCACCAACCGACTTCCCTAATTTCGATGTCTGTGATTCCATTGAAGCCTCATATTTCTTCCCATCGACTAAAGCGGCTAAATCTTGGCTTAAGAGATTAGGGAGTGACTTTTTGGCTTACTCTTTTCCTGAACGTGTTTTAAGACTTTTCAATTTTGTTCGGTTAGCAGTTTTATCTTCGATCCTTCACTATGCCATGATGACCCTTTTTAAAGTCGAGTTCAGCAAGACAGTATGATTCACGGTTTCTCGGAATTATAGTAAGAGCTAATTATCTCTTTATAATCTAGCTTTTGGTCTGAGAACTTGGTCAGCGAGAGCAACTACTTCCTCAGAGCAGCCATAAGACGTCTGATATCCATATCCTCCATGACCATAGTTGTGGACGACCCAAGTTGTACCTATCTTTTCCTTCTCAACTCTCACGCCTTTCTCTCTCACCGGCCTTAGCCCAACGCCATGTCTAATCACACTCAACGCCTCAATTCCCTTCCCTCCAGTCAATGCCGGACAGAGCTCTACAGCTCTCTTCATGATCCTGATTGCGGTATTTGGATCTGGTTGGGATTCCCAATTCCCCTTCTGGTACGTACCACCGAGAATAGTTCCACCCCCTGCTGCTCGCTCCATGATATAACACGCTTCGCCCTCCCCATCATCCGTCCCGGAGATGGTGAACATGGCTCCAGGGCTGTTACGGACTACCACGACTTGGCCGCGGGCTGGGACGACGGTCGTATCCATTACCCCTCCCAGTTTAGAGGCCAAAAGACCAGTGCAGTTAATAACTAAATCGGCCGGCTTGCCTGAAGAATGCATCTTCGCAGCTTCAGATATGTGCGAGAGAATTCCTCGATTGAAAGTACAACCGTTGATAAGGCATTGAGAAATTAGGTAGGGGAGATAGACCATCGTGTTGATACACACAGACGTGAATGAAGTACCGGAATCAGCAAGGGAAGGGATGTCTTTCTCAGGGAGGGTTCGGAAGTTGGGGACCACGGAGGCATACCACGGATTCTTGGAAAGGAGCTCAGAAAGCCATTTCATGGTGGTACCAGCATCTTTGGCACGGTTGTAGAGGAGTGCTTCTGGTAAATGGTGAGTGATGTCGAAATCAATAGGTTATTGCAATAGCAAAGACCAGGGTATACGGTGATATCGATGAAAGCCGCTTTCACACCTCAATTGGTCTTGCATGATCAAGAAACGACAAAGAGCGTGATTTCTGGTGTTTATGCTTAAGAAAGCTTACCTTGGAAGTGTATACCGGCCGCAGGAACGTCCTTAGCAAGCCTTGCAAGTTCAGGCCAAGTATTTTTCTCCCATCTACTGCCAGCCTTATCCGACATCCTTAAATCAGTCAGATTTTGCTCATAATGAAAAGACTTGTTACTGACGGGAGATAATTAGCTCCAGCCCATGGAGATGCGTATTCTATATCATAATCTCCCGGCATATGTTTTGCCACAATTGTCACATTATATTCAGGATTCTTTGAAAGAAGAAAGGCAGACGTAAGGCCGGACACTCCCGCTCTGTAAACATCAGCTTATGAATTATCTCTGGAGGACATGGACAAACCCAACAACAACGATATTCGGCATTTTTAAGTTAGAAAGTCAGAGGTAAAAGACGCCAATTGTGTTGTGTCAGGTGGATAAACTAATACATATATATATAAATAGATAGATAGATAGATAAATATATGATCCAAATGCGGTCACAGCCTTCCACAACATATGCTATCTACGCTTTCCCAAAGCAGGCTTCCCCACTTTTGGTCTCGTTTTCGGATATAATCGCATGACCGCGGAAGAAAATAAAATAATTTTCGTGATGGGTTATTCTTATCTTCAACATCATTGGAAAAGTAAGTAGGTTCTCGAGTATCCGTCTGTGTTGTTTGGCTATCTAGGTAAGGACTTGCATTAGATAGACTGGCCAGGTATTCAGCAACTTAGATTGAGGCGTGGTAGATGTTCGAGGAAGTAGAATTTTACAATTTTTGGGTTGGTTCAAAAGCAGGTGTACCCTAAAACAGTTTTTCTAGAGTACATGGTTCTCTACATTTAATTTTATTAATTCCCACTCCCCAGCAATGCCGAAGCCTGCACTACTCCTAAGCTGTGATTCATTCTTTGTCTAACACATAATAGCATATCTGTGTCAATAATTGTCTTTGGACTTCCAACCATTAAACTTGAGCTTGTGTAGTCCGAAGATAGAATGAAGCATCTTTATCGCACGAAAGAATATATTTTTGTGAATAAATGCAGATACCAAAAAAATTTAAGATCACTATATAAATACTTATAGTCATGTGACCAAATGCAAAGGATTTCGGAGTATTTATTTTGGTAAAGGGGTAGCGTAAGTGCTGACGTGAGTCACATGACCGTCCCTCCTTATCGATAAGACAAAATGGCTTAGCGCGTTTGTTTGCATCACAGCCTGGATTTGTCTTGTGTCTGAAAATACAGTGTACAATACTTGTTGACAATAGCGACAATAGCAACAATAGCGACAAACCCGACAATGGTAAGGAGCCTGACAATGGTTTTCCTGCCAGTCAATTTCACGCCACTTGATAAGTAATCCTCACATTGCCCGTCCTTTCTCGAGCAGCGTGACCTCCTTCGAATCAATCACAAACTGTCCAATTTCACCACAGTACCCTTCCTTCAACATCGAAAGCGCCCACAATGCGTAGCGACGACACAGAATTCCCCTATTTACGGGCCCTGGGCCTTAAAACTGTGAAGACTGTCGGTGATGGTGAGTACACAAGTTAATTTACTCTCACGCACAATTCCCTGACGATTCCTTGAATAACAACTAATATATGGCCCTTTCTACTCAGGAAACTGTCTTTTCTACGCGTTGTCCGATGGCATGGTCGGTGGCCACTCCATGGCCGAAGACATCCGCAATAGATGTGCCCAACACATGAGGGAAAACCCGGCCGAATATAGGCCTTTTATTCACGTAGAAGTTGGGGGTGGCTTCAGGAGAAATCCCAAGAGGAAGACCGTCGCCGCCCCCCCGAACCCTTCGTTTCCCACCGAAGACCAGGTGGAAAATGCATTCCAAACATATCTGTCACGGATATCATGCAATGGCCAGTATGGAGACAATTTGACCATCCGGGCTTTTGCTAAAGTGTATAATGTTGATGTACGCATTTACAACTTTGACAGCAGTTACTACGTCAAAGCCGAAACTGGTGATCGTCAAGTTGTTCACATTGCCTATCATGTAAGTATAGTATCCCTCCATCTAATTCCATTCTAATGCTAGGGAACAGGACTATGAGCATTATAGCTCCGTCAGAAATCTTGATGGACCTCACACTGGGCCACCAAATGTCATCATCAAGGAGGACATTGCCAGATACCAAATTCAACGGGAATCTTCGACCGAGAGCGCAGAACCCGTCATCATCACAGATTGGATGATGAAGTCGGTTATTACGTCTCTTTCTGGTGTCTCTGCTGTCAGCGAAACTGCCATCAGATATGCTCTCAAGCATTCCCGTGGGAATGTCGACATGGCTGTGAGCCAACTTCTTCAAGAATCCTCCAGCACACCCACTACTCCCTCTTCCTTCTTTTCGTCCGGTGGTTCAAGCATTCAACGAGATACGGATACCGATGACGACGATAACGAAGTTTGGGGCCCGAACAAGAAACAGCATCGACGACTTGTTGCTGCGAAAGATGCGGCAAGAGCTACCCTCCACGAGAAGTCAACGCAACAAGCAAGCTGTGAGCTTAAAGATATTCCTGTTCTCGATCTAAACCAGTCCTCTGCTATGGTTTCCACCGTCGCCGAAGTTTGCCATAATCCTACCCAATCTTCAGACTCGGTGGATATATCTCCGTCTCAAATTACCACCTCCCACGGCTTCTCCTTGACTGCGAAATATTCTCAGCCTCCAAAATCACGCAAGACGAATCCAAATAGGATCAAAAGAGAGAAAGCACTTCCGAAGAAGATAAGCGCAAAGACCATTGCCAAGAAGCAACTCAAAGCGACAGCCAAGGACAAGATGGTCTCCAAGATCGAGATATTGCCAACCGTTGCGCCAAGTACGGACATTGTTTTCGCTGAGGAGATAGAAGGATTGAGGAAAAAACTTCAGGAGGAGCTCCCTAAACAGAGCATGGAAATGCACCCTGCAATCGTAACAACTAAGAAGGCCACGAAACCTCCCCCAGCAAGCAAGATCCGTCTCTCTATAGCAGCGGAGAAACCAATTGTCATGAAGATCCTATACATATAATAACCTCTCGCCACCCAAACCTTCAATTTCAAGGGACTTATATACTACTTCTCTCGAGTTGTATTATCATCTCACGTTTTTTGTACCATATCATCAGCATATTGAGCGATGGTGTTTGGAGAGCAGAAAAGAATTTACCGCGGCTTCCGAAGTGCTCGGGGTCGTTCACATTAGCCGGCGTTTAAGCATTTTGTTTTCCTGGCATCAAACTATGGCAGTATTTCATGAAGAGGCTTAACTTGAACATTGTACACAGAGGACAGGTATATGAACCTACACTTTAGAATAGACAGAGAGAATATAATTCAGTAAGAGCTACTATATAAAAATTTATACCTGATGTGTGACATGTGCTTTAAATTATTTAAGGCCGATTCCTAGTGAGTTGATGGGTGGTCTTTGCCGCCAATTTCCCATGGTGTGAAAAGGTATCTTTATACACTGGCTTTAAAATAGGGACAAAAAGGATATTAAAAGGCCAAGTTATACCAGCAGCATTTACGTTTTACTTAATGACCTGATAAAGAACATAAGCATCAAATCGCGTCTAAATGTGTTTCTTCTAATAGAATTCACAGAAATGCCTTCTATCTTGTGAAATATTCAGACCCATATAGTTTTTAAGAGAGTGTGCCGGCTCGTCTTAACTACACAAGACTGTATAAAGCCCGTGACTGCCCGAATAAGTGAATTCGACATCCCAGGGCGTTCGGCAGACTCTACAAAACGCGCTAACCGAGACTGGCTTCATTGTACTCTGGCCATGAGGATATACTGTTCCCGACTCTCACATCTTGCAAGAAACTCTGGCCGTTCGCTTTCTACAACTACTTTCACAACACCAGGCTAGTAGGCAAGTGTACCGCTACATTTCACATTTCAACACTCTGCATATTCAAATTCTACAAGAGATAGCAATCATGTCTGGTAAGAGGTTTTCCCGTCGCGTCCTAACTGTGAAAATATTTGAACAAGAGATCGACTGGACTGGGTTTGTGGTTGACTTAAACAGGCCTCGAGGTTTCTACTAAGATGAAAATCTTCAAGTGTGTGCTGGTCTCCGCTGCCTGGCATGTATTTCTACTAAGCAGTTATTGCCTCTGGTATGTCTGCCAAAGACGACATGCCGGGGAGAATTACAGGGAGAGGGACTCGAACGACGACAACAATGCCGCTCCCCATCCCTTGAGTTCGGATTCACACCAATACGTAACCAACCCGGTGGCGTTGGCGAGTTCAGCGAGTGACGCTCCATTGTCACCTGGACTCCCTGACGCCGGTTCATCTCTCCGTTCTTATGATTCGGTCTCTAGCTTTAGTAGCACGCGGGCGTAAGTTACTTGGCCTCTCACCCTCCCTTGAGAGCGGACCGCGTGGCTCCCACAGGCAACTGAATTAAGTTCATTGACATGGTAATAGGCAACCAGATCGCAGCCTTTGGCCTTGGGATACCCCGTTCGACGACCGCCCTTTCTTCTCCCGGCTAGACGACTATAATTCGATGATCTTGTAAGTGTCACGGGATACGCCCTCTTTTCACGTGAAGGGGTTCGTCCATTGAAGGTTTCAAGGACGGGAGATTGTCACTGTCAGCGGAGGCTGCGAATCAAGTGGTCCGGGCGTTCTCGCCTCGTTACGTAGCATCTTTGGGTTGCAAGACAATCCATCCTGCCAAAACCCTCCTTTAACATCAACAGCTTATCAAATTTTCATCCGAACTCTCAACGCGATCAACAACTTGTCGCTGATACCTTTTGACTTGTAGGAACCCGCCCCAAGGATTGCGCCCTGTTTATTCGCGCCGCTAGATCGACTCAATGGATTTCTCAGATGCCTTGTGAGTGTTTGGTTCCCAGCCTTCTAGCTTGGAGAGCTCTTTTTGGGCCATTGCGTTGGCTTGCGCATCGTGTAGTATTTGCTAATAAAAGTGTCTCTCCGTAGTCGTCTTGTCAATCTGGGTGTAGGAGCCCTGATGATTGTTGGTGGGATATTTCACGCCTGGACGTCAAGCCCGTGAGCCTTCTTGACAGAGAGCCCGGCGCACAAATATTAACACGCTTGTAGTTCTGACATAGTTGTTGGCGTTTATATTATTTTGTTCGGTCTAAGTGAGCTCCTCCATCCCAAATTCGGCGGTACGCAAAGGCTAACATAGATTTCTAGCAATCGGGCTTCTTGGTCAGTCGAATTTCCTCCCTGCCCACTTAGGGTTGAAAATATGAATTAATCAATATCAGAATTTCAAATACCGCCACAGGTCTCTCGATATGCCTCTTTCCTGTTTTCTTTTCTTGGTCGAGGAATCTGTACGTATCTTCTTAGCGCCCTTTCCCCCTTTTCTTTCACTGCTTTTCGTCCCGTCTTGCAAATGCTGATTTCAAATTCCAGTTTACATCTTCGCCGGTTCAATTCTCCTCGAAAAAAACACCCTCGACACTGTCTTCGGTTCAATTGTTGGCATTATTGGTATCGGATATGTCGTCCTTGAATTCATCCCATCGATTGAACCACCCCAGAACATGAGAGAAGCGGATGCTGGTTGGGGCGCCGAGCAAGTGTAGAAAACAAATCACAAACTTGTCAAGGTGTTCCATACAACAAGCTACCGATGTTACCCTCTTCTTCGACCTCCTTCCCATCCAGGTAGTCCTATGGAATAAGCTTTCCCGTCAACTTCGACAAGGGACCGTTTCCGTTATACTACTACCTGATAGGTTGGACTTGGACGCATTGGTGAATAAACGGGTTGATATGATATGATATGATAGAAGAGGGTTTTTTCTTTCTTGTTTTCTCCCGCGTTTGTACGATAACACAGTCTTCGTTTGTGTTTCCTGATGCATAAAAAGGATGTGCTAACATCCTTGTTTCCTTGCTGGGCCATGAGCAAGTATTGACTGTAATTCCCGCGTTTGTACATCAGGAGTGTCTGTATCCGTCTCCTAAATACATGCCAAAAAAACAAACCTTCATATTAAATTGTGAAAATTTGCTTCTAACTATTATTCGATGTCTCGCAATTTGATTTGTCTTGCCCACATTGCTTTCACAACCTTGAAGGAGAACCATGTAGCGTCAATTATTGATTGAAATATAAAATAAAGGCTTATATATCTTTACGAAAGAGTATCAATGGCTAATTTGGTCTAAGAGAGGTCTGGTTGTAGCTTAAAAGCTTAAACAAGACCAGATTTCAACCAAGGTCTTTCAGGCGAACTCGGTATAATAAACTATATAATATCCGTACCCCCAGTATATAATTTCCTGGCTCCTTACTCTTAAATACAAATCCTAGATGAGGCTCTAGCCAACCGCCCCAAAACGCCAAGATATTTATGCCGTTCCGATCCATAGTACGCCTTAGCCATGAATCTTGCCATGCGACGCCGTTGAAACAACTACGCTTATTCTCCTCCCAACTCCGCCAACTCTCTTTCCTTCGCCTTTAGTGCTTCCCTCATACGCTCCGCTTCTCTCTGCAGCATCTCTCTTCGCTCCAATTTGTTCCTCTCACTCTCACTCTGGGGATCTCTTGCACTTGACAGTGCACTTCCTACCCCACTGTTGGCAGGTGATGGACTATATTCACTGCTCAGGGGACTCCCTATTGCCGGATATCTCCCAGGACTTCTCCGATCGACACCACTGGTTTCTGAATCCGAAAACCCGGGGTTAAGTATGGATTTTATCGAAGAGAGACGCTTAGGGTTGGCTTCAGGGGCGGTAGGAGCGAGTTGGGAAGCAGGGTCTATTTCAGCAGCTGTAAAGGAGCGCTTTCTCGATGGTGAGAGGAACGAGTTTGGTGAGAGTGAGGAATGCCGTTGCGTCGGCGATGGGTACGATGCCATTGGAGGCAGGCGGTTATCATTACTCAGCGACTCGAGGCTTTCGTGAGAATGAGTTAGCGTGGGGTTTGACGCATAGAGGTTGAGGTCACTAGAAGGTAACTGTTGGCTACTTTGTGGGCGAGTGGCAGATATAGGCTCTGGAAGGAGAGCTCGTCCTGCTTCATCACGCATGCGAAAGCCGAGATTAACTGAGCCATCGGGGTTTACAGTTCCCCTTTGAGCCTCGGGAGGTGGAGAAAGTTGATCTGATTGTGGGGATCCCATAGAGTTGCTTGTAGTGTCATTACTAGCTTGTGGACCATGTACGGCAGGTACAACACGTTTTCGGCGTTTAATGACTGATTTCTTCATGGCTACAGGACGATGGACACCATGGAGTTTGTAATATAAACCTGGGAGGTATCAGTAACTAACGCTTAATGATTTTAATTCAGAAAGACCTCAACGTACCACAAGCATTGCAAATTGTATGCCCACTCTCATCTCTTCTCCATAAGGGAGTAATCGTTGTTCCACAATTTTGACAAGCCACGACGACAGTGGTATTTTGTTGTTGTATACTAAGTGAAGCTACGTCGATTGGCGAAGGTGCGTCTGTGGGTTGTTCGTTCTGGTTGGCTGCTTGTCTGTCATGGGAAGGCGTAAACTGTGCGGCTTTAGAAACCCTGTTATTGAATGCAGGGCATCCACTACATCCTTCAGCTCCACCAGTACCATTACATTTTCCACCGCCAGGACATGATCCAACGGGGGTCTGATCTGCTGATACATAAGTAGATCCTGCGGAAGTAGGCCCGGCGGAAATAGGCCCAGATCTTGCAGGGGAACTTCTCTGTTCTTCAGTTCGCTGTGCAGAAGGAGTGATGATCGAAGGGGGTCTCTTCATGTTGGTTGGCCTCGAAGCATTTCGAGCCTTCAAGTAAAGCCCGCAAGCATTGCATATTGTGGCTCCTTGAGGCGATCGTCTCCACAGTGGCGTTCTAGTAGTTCCGCAATTACTGTCCCTTTTTTAGCTAGGAACTTTTGTAAGAAAAATATTAGACCAACCTGCAAACTTGTCCACTAGGAGCAGCATCTGACTGAGAAATTTGAGCTCCAGAGTTAGCCAGAGCGTTTTCCCGTTGATCACTGTCTATTGAGCCTGACCTTGGGCTTCTTGATTGCGTTTGACCCACTGATGGACTTACGGAACCTGGTCTGTGAAGTCTGTACTGTGGTGATGGGCTGTCTTTAGGAGGGTAGTTATTCTGGTTCTGTTGGTTATCCCTTGATGATTGAGAATGACCAAGTAATTGTTGGGCAAGTTCAATATCCTCTTTTGATGGCTCTCTAGAGAGCAGAGCTGTTCTAAGTGGCAGACTATCATCCCTCCGCAGTTGCGGTGATGATGATCGTCTTCCACTCATACCGTCAAAAGGACGATGGTGATCCGACATGAAGTCGATCATAGGAAGTGTTCGCAGTTCATGGCACATAGGGTGTATTTTGGCTGTGTGAGTAGCTTTTTGGAAGAGTATAAGCGTTTAGTTGCTGAACCTGCCAGTAATTGACCACGCGCTGTAAAACCTAATCTGACAAATAGCGCCGTTGAGATGGCCGACAGCAGAAAGTACTCAAGTGTTTATCAAGAAAAGATGACTACGTTTCAACGAGCCACACAATATCCGATAGAGTATAAGGGCGACAGATATTAAAGAGGCAAAAACCGGTGACAGATCTTGGGTGACTATTGTCTGATGATTTTTCCGGTGTGATTTGACTCAAGAAATGGAAAAAGTGTGAGAAAAGCTTAGGCGCTTTAATCTCAAGGTTTTTATCGTATCCTCAGGACCGCTGCCGTCGTCGTTAAATTTTTTTAGGAGGATATCTCTATACGTGAGTGATTTGCGGCGCTAAGTTCATGAAAAGAGGCCGTCGACCTTGATATTGGTGGCAGTAGTAGCCGATAACCCAACATGAGATCAATGATGGATTAGACAGGACAAAGTTCAATATGTTTAGTGGTCTGGCTTGGCCGTGTCCAACTTTCTATGGACCTGGAAGCGGCTGACGAGGAAAAGTTCACCCGACCAGGGGCAGTCTTCCTCTAAAGCGTCGAGCAATAAATGAGAAGAGATTCGAAACCTAGAACGAGGGGAACAAGACCAACTCGAAGCCGTCAACAACAGGGGTGAGACTTGACAAGATCAAGAACCAGAAGTGCTGACGACGAGATAGAGGTGAAAGGTTTCAGGTGATTCTCTATGGGCAGACTATGGGACGATATTGCCACGAGACCACGAGACCAGGAGTCCCGCTGTGCTGGGTTGCGGGCGGCGCTATAGAGCGTCAATCAAACAGTTGCCTTTTTTTTTTTAAATAGAAATCATATCCATAGGACGCAAGGAGTCTGATGCGATTTTATGTCGATCTTCACAGGGTGTCGCCGCTCTGAATTAGATGGCCTCCGTGGGGCGGGGGTTCCAGGGCCGCAGTCGGTCGAAGCTCAGACTGGTGGGCTGGGCCAGGACTCTCTTCTCTTGAAGGCTCCGTCGAGATGTCGATGATCTCTCCGACGTCCTGTCCTTCCTCCTCAGGCGTTGTCGCCGCGCTCCCTGATGTCGTCGGCGTGGGTGCAGTTGACCTTGAAGTTGAATAGTTAATAATGTGGAGAGGCCGAGGGATGGTCTGAATTGTAATGTAATGATTATTGCGGGTGCTGTGATTGGGCGGATGACGGGCCAATCACAGAGCCCGTCAAGCAACGCTGTCGCAGTGACATCGCGAGCGGCTGCAGCCTCAGGCTACCAGGCCAGGGGGTCGGACGTGATCCCACTCGCATAACGAAGGAGCGGTATCTTCTCCACTCATGCAATGCAAGACCGCAAGACCAGGCCCAAGAGAACATCGGCATATGGCCTTACTCTAACTGTACCAAACATGTTTTCTACGTCTTGTTTCAAACCAATGTTTCGAAACGTTGTTCCTGGTGCCGATTTTCCTATTCTTAGCCACAACCTTAATTGATAACTACTGTATGTCGGCGCCGAATCAGGGGAAGATCGCCGTGTCAAGAGGGAGCACAGTACAGTATCTGGAAACCCTCCTATCTAATTGGAAGTGATAACCTTATTCGTTTGATCTCCGAAGTCCCTTGAAATGAATCGGGGCTGTGCCGCTTCGAGTTGTTGTAGTGTTTCAGAACCGACAACGACATATCCCGCCTCCGAACTGCCATCTTCCTTTCATTATCAGATCTGTCATTATTTCAGCTGACGTGAGTCGGAGAGAATATCTCCCTTGAAGGACTGCATGAAGAACTTTTCAACTAGATAGTACAGCAAAGCCGAGAGAGCTAGCTGTCTTCAAGCAGAATTCTCAACTAGTAATCAAGGCCGTCCCCCCACAAGTGTAATTTCGGTACTTACCAAATGCCTCCCAGTACGCGTTCTGTGCCTTTCAAGCTTGGGAAACATGCGACCATATGAACCATATCGTTCTGTGCCACATGCCGACAGAAATTTGGAAATTATTTTATTAACGGCTTTGATCTCTCCACCTCACTGCATATTTCAACCGGTAGTAAGGAAACGTTACTTATTACCCTAGCTTTCTGCTACGGGACTTGCCTCATATTAGAACAAGCCAGTACCTGACATAGCTCATTTAAGAAAATAGGGCGAAAGCTACCAAAGTACTGCCAACTCTGCATATCACGAGCAGAAAAGAACACGGGTATAAACAAACGATAGACTCGATGTGTATGTACTGTGTATCTCCTGATCAGAGAAGGAGGAAGATGAAGCTGAGCTACGGCTATAATACAGGTGTGCCCTCGGCTAGCGCTAGCGCCCACGCCGTAACTGCCATATCACTGCCATAACACTGCAATATATGTCTACAAAGCGAATGGAATGTGTTTGCCAAGCCAGGTTTTGGCTTTGACCTTTATTAAGAGGAGAACTATATCCCTCAGACTCATATGAGCTTCACCGGAAAAGCCACTGGACTGCGAGCAATACTAATACATTAATAAAAAGCAGATCTTATCTTTCTTTTGAAAACTTTTATAACAAGACTCTTTGTCTTTTGTGTAGATTTCGATAATGTATAAGATGCTCGTCCTGCATTGGTACTTGATTTACTATCACGTAATAATATATCTTGTTGTCGTTAATAAGTAATATTGATTTACTGTCGTCAATTTATATATAGTCTTACAATTTGACAATACTTAGTAATATTCGTCGAATCTGCAAATTCTCACTTCTCTTTCCGGACGAAACTTACCCTGTGGAGCAATCGTAGCATTACTGACGGTGGCCATCTCAACCTTGTCAGATCGTGCTTTCGTCCTAAGCGTTTCTTGTAACATCACTGTCATTAATCCTCTTAGAAGACTTTTCGGACGGGATCTCGCTTAGGGTGACATTTCGTCTGAATTTATCTATCTTTACAAAGACTTTTCAGCCTCGAATTCGGGCTCAGCTTCCTGTGTTAATGCTTCTCCCTCATCCGTTTCTTCCTGCTCATCAATGACCGGAGCCTCATCCCTTGTTTCAGCTATCTTCTGACCAGTTGCCCAGTCAAACTTTTCCCTCGTTTTCAACATGGAATGATAGGCAGACTTGCCAGCCCATCTCCAAAAGCCCTGTTCCCGCATCACACATTCTTCTTCTTCATGAACAATTATCTCGACATCCTCCTTGATAGCTCTGACCAGTTTTGCAACCAGATCTTTCCGAGCTTTTGTATTTCTAGGAGGATTGACGACTTCGACTCCGAGACGAGAGAATATTTCAGGATCGAGGCCATCGTAAGGATCTGTATTCAATCCAGAATGCTGACCAAACTTTCGAGAACCGCCTCGGAAACGTGAATGATTGGTTGACGCAGTGAATCTCTTGAGAGTCTTTCTTTGTCTAGCCGACATGGTGCCCGGTGAACTTACACCGACAATATTCGATTTCTTATCGATAGTCTCTTTTTTTCCCTTATCATCTGCTTTATCGTCGGCTATTGTCCCATCTTCACGTTCTGGCTGACCGTGGGTATAGACGTACGTCCCTTCCCAAGCTCCTTTGGTATCAAGAGTGCTCAGATGAATCGACTCGCTCACAAAGATCAACTCCTCATTTGTAAATGATTCAACAATGTGTCTATACTTCGACAAAGTATTCCCTGCCTTCTTTGCCTTCTTTCTCTCTTTTCTTGTTAGCTTCGGTGCCTCGCAGGCGAGACTTTCCGAACTTGTATCTGTAGAAGTAGTTGTGCTTCCTAAGGTATCCATGGTTCGATGGCCTCTGTTTTCGTTAATTACATCGATAGTAGATTGTGTCGTGGAACTCGGTTCACTTATGTCGAATATTTTTCTGAGGATCATGAGGATCTCTTTGTGGCGATTGTGGTGCATTTCATCAGCAGTATTACATCTAAGATAATAATAGTTAGCAGTATAAGCCGAGCCGTAGTTTAGAGTCATACCCAAAACAGTCATGAGATCTTCCTAAAATACAGACTATTGTTAGCTAATGAAATTATCTTCAAAATAGAATTAAGTCTCAGGTAGAGGAGCTTACCAATAAAATGCAATTGCTGATGGAAGCGGTAGCAAGGTTCAACATGCCTACCAATACATGTCTTTGCGCGACCACCTAATCAGAGTTACAGAAAAGGTACAATGTTTAAGCATATATCAACATACTATGAAGAGGAGTTGTACACATTCCACAATGATGTTCTGAATAGAATTAGCACGGATATATTGAAACTAAAATGTACAATACCAAGACTTGGTGAATCCTCCCACTTGAAGACGTTATGGCCATTAAATGGGCGCGACTCTGGCGCTGTCGTTGCCCCATTCATTGTCCAGATCTTTCCGAGAGGGCAATGGGACTTAGATATCTAGGTATCAAAGGCGAGAAGCATACTCTATTGCTATGATTAGCTCTTAAGAAATAAAACTAGAGAGAAGTGATCGCTTCAAGTGTTCTAGATAGTGCTCTAGATCGATTCAGAGTTGAAAGTGGGAAGTTGGGCTGCGGCTCACATTATTTAGGGACTAAACACCGCGACTAAGGTCATTCAAACGGATCTCTGGCGATTCCGAAAGAATGGCACTTATCCTGGGCTACAGAAGAGAACAAGGTGTGCAAATATTGAAGCAAGCAGGAAAGCGCTCCGTGACAGTCGAACAACGTAAAAGCATAGAAGGGTTTTTGGGTTGCGTGGTGAGAAAGTTGTAAACGGAAGGCGTGCGATATCAATCCTCTAATCGATAGCTTCTAAAGTTTTGATCTGAATCAAAATCTTTGGTGATCCGAACAGGACTATGATCAGCCAATATGGCATCAACTTAGCTGTCATTCAGATCTGAGTGTAGGCAATGGGGCTAAAGGAGATTCAAGAATCACTAAATCCAAATCAAACAAATCAAAGTTTTAAAATCCCTTGATAAGATATGTGTAAACCATTGTAAGTAGAGATCTCGCGTTTAACAATATTGGTTGTGGACCATATACGCCCTTGCCCACCTAAAGATACTAGCCATATAGATAGAAAAGCAAATCAACAAATGCTTTCCTAATCTAACTGAAACTAATTAAGCATCAACACAAGATTTTGTAAATATTTTCGCATGACCTTAAGAATTGAAGTATCTTTTTCAAAGGAAATAGTCTGATGAAAAGCCATTGAGTTAATGTGGAAGCCGAGCCGATCAAGAAATTAATTTAATATTTAATCCGTCCAAACCCCGGACTCCAGACTTTTAAATCTCCAACAGCCGAAGTTGATTCGACAGAATTTTAGAATAAAATCTTTCTTTTTATTCCCTTTTGGAAACCTATTGTTGAAAATAGGAATTATCGAGTTCGGATATATTATGTGTTCTGGTAAGGTTGATTTTGATTCACAAGTCGCGTACCAGTCGAGCCCCAGCCCAAGTATATTGATAATTGCGCTGATACCAATTGACACTGTATTAAGTAAGCTTTGTAAGATATTTGAAAAGGATAGAGGTTGGCTTACAATGTTTTGCGACCAGCGATTCGCGGATGAGTTGCCCAAGAACCTCCGAGGACAATATTATGCTTTCCATCAAAGAAGTCGGCTACTAGTATTCAGCATATGATAACCAATATCATCTGGAAAATGGTATATACATACCGGTATAAGCTGGATACAACTTCATTGGCTCGAACCCTTCATGCTTTGAAAGGGTAGAGCTGGTCCATTCCCAGACACCGCCCATATCCGACTGCCCTGCCAACTTATTGCCGCCTGCAGTAACAGCAACAGGATGCCAATTTTTAAATCCTACATTGGCGCTTCCAAGGTGGGTAAACAGCTCCTGAGAGCCTCCACTGTTTTGAGAAGTCTGTGATGGTGGGCTTTCTTCTACGCCATTGTTGATGAGATGCCTATTATTTGGTCAGCTGGAGAAACGTAAGTAATGAATTTATAGAGCAACAAACCCATTGACGGCAGGTACAGTACTCCCCAGGTGTTGTTCAGCCTCTTTACGCTTTAGCCAATCTACATGCTGGTAGATACTTCGTGCTTCCTCGAATGTCGGAATTCTTCCTCCCATCCAATTGGCACAACCAGCAAGTTCATCATAGGAAGCAAAAACTGGCCAATCCAAAGCGTACTTCAAGGGAAGAAGGCCATATACTGTACGGACATATTTTCCCTCTAGAAAAGTCTTACTTAATGAAGTCGCGCCATTTCCTTGACCATTGACGCTTCCACTTGAGTAGCCATTGGTATAACCATTGGAATAACCATTGGTATATATTTTAATTTCAGCCCATGAAGCTGGTATTTTAGGATTTTGTGTTTGTTCCAGGTAGTGAGCATACTTTCCCCACGTTAGTTTGTTAAATACTTCAAGGCTGCAGTTCTGCAGTTGAGATCAATTCCACTTACATCTTCATTGGTGATCGGTCGACCCTGAGCTTCAAAAGCTCGAACCGTGGTTCTTCTAGAAGGTTTTTCATTGTCCCTATTAGTGAATCATTAGTTTGTTCAGAACAATCAACTAGAATGATGGAATTACCATCCAAAATGTATGTCACCTCCAGAATTATCCTCTGGGTCGTTGAGGCCTATTGTAATTATCTGTTGGGGAATTTTAAACCACTTATTTGGCACTCGGGAAGCTTCTGCAAGCTTTGCGTCTCCTTCAAAGTCGGGCCGAAATTTTGTTGGCGGTATAGTCTTGTCACTTTGCAGAAGCATGTATAGTAACGTTTCTAGATGCATGATTTCATGTTCAAAACCTATCCAGAGAGCACGACCAACGCTGCGGGGAAGCTTTCCTTGCCCGTAAATTCGCTCAATTTTTGATCTTACTTTGTTCTGATATTCAAGAATCTCGTCAAGAGGTGGCCATTCATTTGGAATCTCAGAATGGTCATGGCAATGCTCTGGATTATCCACGTCTGGATCAATACCTCTCTCAAAAATCTGAGGGTAATATGTCGGTTCACAAGGCGGCTCGGGAGTGGCCTTCGTAAGTTGAATGTCCATGAATGTTGGAATGTGACCGAGGTAGAAAATGCAGGCATTCCGAAGCTTGATGGGTTTCTCAAGCAACCCCTCATCAGGAACCATTCTTCTAGTTACAGTATCCCAACTCGTCCAGACCCCTTTCCAGTCATCCAAGGTCGGGATAGTTTGTGCAGCATACACTGCTGGATCTGAATTGAACGCCATATTTTTCTTCGCCAATAAATGAATGTCTAAACGCCGAGCAAGGTATTAG
Source organism: Haplographium delicatum (assembly GCA_037952705.1). Taxonomy (NCBI): domain Eukaryota; kingdom Fungi; phylum Ascomycota; class Leotiomycetes; order Helotiales; family Hyaloscyphaceae; genus Haplographium; species Haplographium delicatum. The sequence goes on from JAPZPC010000053.1 coordinate 120,037, forward strand.
TAAAGTCCCGAATATGACAGAGCAATTAGAACTCATATGATCGAAAAGAAAAAAGCTAAAGAAGAATAAAATAACTGTTATATGAGCCTCCATCTCCAAGAAAGTCATATGTTGGCCCGTGCGTCACACTCCAGCAGCTCCACAAGTTCACAGAGACCCCCACATCGTCCGGGGGTGAAAGTGATCATACGATCATTTATCCTAGCACAACTCGGTGTGACCCGAGAATGGAGGCTCTCGGTACTTTTCCCCATCCTTGATGAATTTAATGGTCGGAAAGTGGCAAAAAGCAAAAAAGGAGGTACCAGCACGACCACTTACTGTAAGCGTCAGACGAGGCTGACCACTGATTGATCTCAGTTAACCCTGAAGCCCCCCAAAGCTGCGAAGCTTCCTCTGGGGAATACTTCAAGCTTTGTTCAACTTGAACGCGTTCTCCGGCCTTGAAAAGAATGTCTTTGAAGCGTACGTCGTGGATAGGACAGTAAAATGCTTGGTGGCGGCCACCTTGACCATCGTAGACGTATTCCCCTATAACTTTCCAATCTTCAATCTTGAAAACGCTGTCTCCCAGTAGCCTATTTGCATGAAGCAATCCATTCAGAATGAATCTGAAAGCGAGTCAGCATATGTGGTGTGAGGGAAGATGTTTATCATTAAAAGAAGGCCATACTTGTGTGTAATGCCTTCCCGATCTATTGGAAAATAGGTGTTAGTCTAGATAGCTTTAGGAAAACTGTCCGGCCATGGGGGAAATACCATTATAAGCGTGGCTGAAGTCAATTAGAAAGATGTCTTCTATAGATCGTCGAAGACTTACTAAACTTTGGCTGGGTCATTAGTTGCATCTAACCCAATGAGCATTGAATCAGATGGATTCAAAACCTCTGAAAACCTTTCTAGAAATTCTGCTGCCTCATGACGGTGAAAATTCCCTGATTTATTCTTAGAGAAAACCAGATATTGGAGTTTTATAGGTACAAACCTAGGCTAGACCCAAGAGACATGACGCATTTTGTACGTGTGCTATTTTCTGGTATTTTCAACCAGTCAAGTCCGTCATCGTAGGTACCGAGAAGCCCGTGGCATTTAACATGTCTAAATAAAGGAACTTGTTCCAGTGTCCTTTCTAGTTCTTTTAAGGACAAATCCAGGGCATAGTAATCGACCTCTTTCCCTGCGTTTTCCAATGCTTGAAGTAGTATACTCACCTTACGCAAGTTACTATTTTTTGTTAGTTTAAAACAAAGAGAAAATATCGCTGACTGCCACAAACCCACTACCTAACTCCATAACCATTGAACCGGACGGAATGGCTTCTGCAATACTGCTGGCTGAGCGTTGGAGAACATTTATCTCAGCATCTGTGAGAAAATATTCATCCAAATATGTGATCTTTTGTTCATTAGCATGGACACCTAAGTCAAATAATTCTGCTCAGACACACCTCTTCAAACAGCTGTAAACCTTGTTCGTCATAGAGAAGAAGGGTAGGGAGCGTTTTTGGTCCATATTTAGGTCGCAGAGAACTCAGAATTTCTCCTTTCAAATTTATTTCAACAGCATCTTTACGTATGTCGATAATATCGCTATTGAAGAGCCTTGCGGCAGTGACTGGCTTAGATCCAGCAGATTTACCTTCACGGCCCATCTTTGCTGCGATAAAATCTAAATGGCTGAGGGAGGCGTTTGGGATCGTCATTTTGGAAATATAGGTCTCAAACTTAGGAGGACAAAACCAGGGAACGAACAGCTATAAAACCTGCTGGAGGCCCGTAGCACAGATATATGTTGAGCAACAAGGAAGAACACTAATTAAAATTGTGGCCGACACATGAGTTGGACGACGAGGATACGATAGGAGATTCCTAAACAGATTACGCCCAATTTTGACCCTAGACTATTCAGGCTGGGCTGAGGAAGTAAACGAACGGCGCCTAACACAGAAGCTTCTGACCTGGAAGTACCTGAGATGGAAAATGGATTGCCTCTGTAGGCAAGATGCTAATGGTCTGCCCCGCAGTCAGCAATGGCGTGCAGGCGAGCATCACATTGAAGAGCCCCCCACGCCAAAGAAGAGCAAGCGTGACCTCATCATTAATAACTCAACTCCTCCCCGCCGAATAAGGAGACACAGTGGGTACGGATATGATAATACATGGCGTCCGCCGGATCTCCGGGTAAGATGGTTTGTAAATCTCGAGACTGGCAGTCGACCGATTGTGACGTTGAGATTGAGTTTGCCCTGCGGTGGCAATCTGATGAGGAATCATGATGGTGTTGGGCCCGTGCTGAGCAGCCAGGACACACTGACTACTGCCGTCCATTATCTTACTACAGCGATAGGTACCGTAGGAGAAATCATCAATCAGCAATCCTAGCTGTCAGGTACAACGGTATCCAGGTGAGATGCTTTTCGCATCGCTTCTGGTACCGACGATGGATTCCCAGCATACCTTGCATATGCAACTTGGGCGGGGGGCATGGCCCAAAACAGCGGCCTGCAGTGCGCGCGGCGAGAATGGACATGTGGAGCACAGGAAGGGCCCTCCACTCCCAGAAGAGAGCCTACGGCGTCGTGCAGGTGATGACTGATCGATTCTTCCCGAACCCTGCTCTAGGCCGGGCCTAACTGCGGGGAGACCTGAGTGGCGCTGCTGTGGTCGTCGAAATCCTGTCTTGCCAACAACTGTGACAAATATTGTCAGGTCAGCCGGGTCCTTGGAAGAGTAGAGTCGAGTCATACAGCACTCAAGTACATTCGAGGAGCTGCCTTTGTATCTCTTGTCACACTCTCCCTATATCCGAAGCTTCCCTTTCAGCGGCATCTATGTACCTTGATCCTTGGGATATTCGAAGTCGGCCGAATTCCTGCCATTCGGTTGGTCAGTTCCTCAGATGGAAGAAAATACTCGTATTGAATACCGGCATTCCTCCGAGAGAAGTGGTGATTCTAGAGGAGGCAACATCACATCCTGCAAAGCCCTAAGGAGGAAATTTCCTCTTCACCAAGTGCTTCTGAATAATGCTGCTGCGAGTGGGCCATATGTCAGCAGCTTGCACCCACCTCTTGGCTCTAAGGGGTTACCTGGAAGATGACGAATTACTCAGAAATGGCATGTCGAGAATGCCAAGTGCTGAAGTACTGTATTCTCGCACTTGAAGTATCCAGACTAAGTAGCTTCCACAAACACAACCGCCTGTCTCTTAGATACCGGCGCCTCCATGACTGGAGAATGGTTGAAAGTTCCTTGATAGTTCGAAACCTCATCAATCTTCCGTAAATATACGGCTATCAGTAGGACATAGAGGACTAGCTTTCCTTCTAGGGCCAAAGGGAGGGGAGAATCGACGTATGGGCGGGTTTTGAGGCCGTAAGATTGTCTTTGGACACATTTTCAAGGGTGATATTAAAGGATGAAGATACTGCTCGACTAGAAAGACAAACCATGGAAGGCTTTCCTCCAATTTGAACTGGATGGACGGAGCAGCTTACCCCCCATCACAGATCGAAAATAAGTCACCTGACATACAGGTTTTGATTTATGACCTGTCACATTTACAAACCCCCATATAAAAAGAAATAATCAGTGTACATTGATCTAAATTTGGACGGCCCTGGCCTCAGGTAATGTTCTGGTTTGAAGGACTCAATCAATCATGTGACACGGGCCACGAGATCTACGAGGGTTGCTTGTCGTTGCCGTGACAACATTACAGCAACCGCCCTTGTCAATATCGTTCGCGACTGATTCACACATCGCGACAACATCCCTCGAAAAATAAAGATACTTTGTTTGCAAACAACTTGCTGCTAGAACAAGCTCATCGACCGCAATGTCCTACAATCCTAGAATGTCGATCGTTCCCAACCAGCAACAGAATCGGGGGAAGAAGAAGGAAGAAGACTCTGATGCATTCATGCGCCTCGTAAGAGATTGCCCATGACAGCTTTAAGCGCATACTAATTCTGGCAGCCCGACAAAGAAATTGTAGGATGTATAAACGATATCGGCGTTGTTCCTTTCACCGTTTCGGATCTTCAGAAACCAAATCCCCTCCAGATCCAAATGATATTCGAGTGGTTTGTCGAGCTACTGATGAACGCGACCCGAGAAACTGTTGATCCAGCGATGCGCGCAGCTGCAGAGGATATCTGCGGTGAATATATGGATGTCATCCCTTCGGAGACACGCAACCTGATGGGTTTCTATGTTAGCCTACGAAAACTGTTGATCGAGTGCGGGGTTACGGACTTCTCTTTCCAGGATTTATATAAGCCTACGCATGATCGCCTGGTCAAGATATTTTCCTACGTAATTAACTTTGTTCGATTCCGAGAAAGTCAGACGGCTCTTATTGACGAGCACTTCAACAAGGCAGATGCAACCAAGGACAAAATTGAGACGTTATACATGGAGAATCAAGAAATGGAGGCCCGTTTAGAAGAAATGAAGCGAAATCGAAAGGCTATGGAGGCCCATGTTGCAGAAAAGGTTAAGAGAAACGAGGAACTTAAGAAGCGATTGCTTGATCTACGCCAAAGTCAAGAGAAAGTTACAAGGCGCTTTGAAAATGTCAAGACAAAGAAGGGAGAGATGACAGCGATCCTGGAAGATAAGACTGCCTCAACCCTTTCCTTGAGGCAAGAAAGCGCCAAATTGCGGCCTTATGTCTTACAATCTCCAGCTGCGCTCCAGGCATCTTTGACAGATTTGAGCAACGCTTTAAATGCTGAGAAAGCCCAAATTGATAATTTGGATCGACGCGCCCGAGGTCTCCAAACATCTACAGACACTTTCTCAATTGTGTCATCTGACGTGGCATCTTGTATAAAGCTATTGGAGGAGATATCTGTTGAGTTGGCAAAAGAAGAAGAAGAAAATATCCGGATTGCAAGACAACGAGACGCGCTCGGGGAGCGGGGGAACAACGTCAGGGAAGTAGAGAGAACAGAGGGCCTATTACAACGCCAACTCTCTAAATGGCTAGAGCGGACGGAGAAGTTGCGAGAAGGTAGTAAGGAGAAGGCTCTGAGTGCAAAGGAGAGAATGGAGGAGCTCCGGGCTGTGCACAGAAAACTGACGGAGGAGAGATCTGAGAAGGGTCGAGACATGGAGAGAAGAAGAGTAAGGATAGAGCAAACGGAGAAGAAGGCAAGTTCACTTATACTACTAATGTGCCAGGTGCTGACAATTTCAGATGGCGGATCTGAAGGAAAATATCGAGAACGAAATCCACAGTGCGCACGACGAGTTCTTAAAGATGGATTCGCACATCAAATTGTATATTACTGAGATGGAGCAATCAATCTGAACTCGGTTACTTTTTTGGGAGGGGGGGTTTGGACTGTCCTTTGAGGGATAGCGATGTTAGGAATTGGCGTTTGGGTATACCAGTATGAGAAAGTATGATAATGGCCAAAATATAACAAATTTACTCAGTGCCGAATTTCACCCACCAAACTTAGTAGCTAACGGTCTTCATTCTCCCAATCACCTCTCCCAAATATGAACCATCTGGATAAGATCCTGCCAACTTCCACAGTTCTCCCACTCCACCCACCATCTTCACTCTCCAGTCCAGCACGCCTGACACTCCCAGTAAGCATCGGAACTTTGTCCTCCCATATATTTTGAGCTTCTTTTTCTCTCCCACCCGGTATCTGATGCTCCTCACCGGGATCCAGATTCTTTCCTCGTTCTTCCAACACCACAACCCTCCTCTCGCACCTCCACCCGGCCTCCACTAGTCCCGCGATACTATTCATCAGTCCCTGGGCGCTCCACTCACTCGTGTCTCTGTGTAGTTCAACCAACCCATATACAATTAATAGTGGGTACTTCTTCCCGGGCTGATCGAACTTCTGTTCTGGCGGCCCTTTATCTGTCTTTAGTGGAGGAAATACAGATAGATAGGCACGAAGATGTGATAGTGTGGGGGTGAAAACGAGATTGACGTGCCGGGATGTTGCAACTTGGTGTATGTTTGGGATCAACAGGTGGTGGAGCGACGCTACTTTGGGACCGGGTTCGGGTTCATCGTCTATTTTTGGTTCTTCCGATTGAGACTCCAGAGGGATATCTTCCTGCGCAACTGGAGGAATGGAAGCCAAAAGAGAGGAGAGGAAGGTCGCGCGGGGTTGACAGATGACGAGAGTTGTAGGAAAGCTTTGATAGGTTAAAACATAGCTGACGAGTTCATAGGGGAGCGCTGGAGGTAGAGCTATAGACGGAGCGATCATTGCTACTTGAGAATGAATGATGGGTTTATTGTCCGGGCTGCGAGGCTGATATTATTATCATTGATGCCGCGATGTGACGGTTTACTAGGGCTCGACGTATAGACTTTTCTAAATCACCCCTGGAGTTAGTGCCGAGTGTTAATGAACATTAAATAGAGAAATTATAATAATGGGTAAAAAGAGCATTTGCATGCTGCGGCTCTTTGCTTCGAGTGTGGCGGCATGCACTGACTGATCGACGAACGTCAGAAAGCTTCTGTCGCTTAGCCCCCACCACAAATTCGAGGTAACGATGAACAGCTTCTCCACCTCTATGTGCACTCATGGAGTCAATATCTAGGATATCCAGCCTGCTGGAAAGTGGTATGGCGTCTTACAACCCTTTGTAATGCTTGGCATATATGCCGAAGGCTAACTTTCTTGTAGCTCGAGAACTTACCCTCGAAGCCGCTCAATCTGCCCGCAGCACGCGCAGCACCTCAAAGACTCTGCCAGCTGCACAGATCAAGAAGCTCCTAGACAGCCGGAATGACCGAGAAATACTAGATGGACTGAGGAAGGTCATCTCTGTATGTATGCCATACCATCGTACTGCTCAAATGACGGCATCAACACGTCACACCAACAATTGCCCAATTTAGATGTACATGCAGTGAGAAGACCATAGACTGACCCAGCTCTTTCTCATTAGATGATGTACCGATCCCAGCCATGTCTTCCCTTCTTTTCATCTGTGGTTAAGAATGTGGCATCTCCAAATATCGAAATCAAGAAGCTAGTCTACATCTATCTCCTGAATCATGCCGAACAAGAACCGGACCTCGCCCTTCTCTCCATCAATACAATACAAAAGTCTTTGTCAGATAGTAACCCACAAGTCAGGGCTCTGGCACTCAAAACAATGTCTGGGATCCGTGTGCCAGTCATCAGCCAAATCGTGTCACTAGCAATCAAAAAGGGATTGGGTGACATGAGCCCGTATGTCAGGAAAGCAGCAGCGTTCGCGATACCGAAATGCTATAAATTGGACCCAAATACACTCCCACAACTACTTGATTATCTTTCAACTCTTCTAGGGGATAAGCAGTACTATGTTGCAGGTGCGGCGGTTAAAGCCTTCATGGAAATCTGCCCAGATCGAATTGATCTGGTTCACCAGCACTATAGGGGATTAGTCAAGAAATTGGTGGATATGGATGAATGGAGTCAGCTCGCAACGTTAAGACTTATGGCTATATATGCGAGGAAATGTTTCCCTAAACGGACACGCAAGGGCAAGAAGAGCAATGGCTCTCAAGGATTCTACGGGGAAGAAGACGGGGAAGAAGACAGCCCTGGCGAACTTGTCGAATTTCTGGACCCTGACCTAGAGCTTTTACTAAAGAGCATCAAACCCCTCTTACAGAGTCGAAACTCCGCAGTCGTGATAGCAGTTACTCGATGCTATGTCAACCTGGGCACCCAAGAATATATTAGCACATGTATTGGGCCTCTGATTGCATTACTACGAGGGCCACAGGACATTCAACATATTGCATTGTACAACATAGTCTCTGTATGCCTAGTGAGACCAGAAGCATTCGTCAAATATGCATATCATTTCCTGGTTCACAATACCGATCCACCACCAGTATGGGAACTAAAAATTGAACTCCTGACGCTGATATTTCCTCATTGCGATGCCTACCTCAAAAGTCTCATTCTAAACGAGCTCGAGCATTTCTCTCAGGGGTCTGATATGGAACTGGTACGAGAATCAGTCAGAGCTATTGGACGATGTGCTCAAAGTGATGCAAGAACATCAGCCAGATGCTTGCGGCTTCTCCTAAAACAAATCACCAGTCTGGATGGGAACTTGGCAGCGGAGTCTTTGACCGTGATTAGACATCTGATACAACAAGATCCAGGATCACACACAAGCACCGTTATTCGATTGGCAAAGAACCTTGACACTGCAACAAATCCCCGGGCGAGGGCCTCTATTATATGGCTTGTAGGAGAGTTCGCTGGTACTAATGGTGAAAACAATATCGCTGCCGACGTCTTAAGAATTCTTGCCAAGGGCTTCACAGACGAAGCAGAACCAGCAAAGCTGCAGATCGTCCTACTGGCCGCGAAAGTATATCTTCATCATCTCAATCGTTCACCTCCTGGAACTATGGAACCTACCTCTACCCAGACTTCTACCCAGATGACCTCCCAAGAATTTCTAACTGCAGAAGGGTACGAGGGCTTCGCGGAAGTGGTGAATCCATTCCAATCCGGCTTTCAAGCAACAGAATCGGAACCAGAACCAGAACCAGAACCTGATCACCCAATTGTGACGCTCTGGAATTACATCATTCTTCTCGCACGCTACGATACCTCATATGATTTACGTGACCGTGCAAGACTCTACAAAGCCCTTCTTGCAGTACCGTCTTCAACCCAACTAGCGAGCCTCATGCTTCTAGCCCCAAAGCCAGTCCCCCACACACCTAGCCCATCAGAGAGTCGAACAGGATTCATGCTCGGATCTTCAAGTCTTGTTGTCGGGGAAGATGGTGGCTTACATGGATTGAAAGGTTACGAGCCTCTCCCGGATTGGGTTGAGGCAGGCAAAGAGCCTGACCCGTCCCTTAGAGATACTGATTTGACGAAAGTGGATTATGATACAAGCAGAGTTGTACCAGCTGGGGAACGACTAGACAGTATTATTAGAGATACCAAAAACGCGTCACCATCTAAGACTAATGGTTTTGGTGCCGCTGGAGGCAAGGAGAAGACACTTGATGATTGGCTGGAAGAAGATGGCGGCGAGGAAGAAGAAAGCGAAGACGATGAAAGCGAAGAAGAGAGCGAAGAAGAGGAGAGCGAAGAAGAATCCAGCGAGGATGCATCGGAGGCCGAAGACGAGGAGACCAGTGACGATGATAAGGAGCATGACAGACTCGTCAAGTGAGTATTTGAGAGAGGCTGCTTCGCAATCATAAGTACAAATTTGGAGCCCGAACTAAAAGGCAAGATGTCTGCCTGAATCGTAAAATATTTAGTCACAAAAACATTTGATAAAACCCATGAAAGAGAAGCCTCCGGCATTACTATCAGCCATAAGCTTTCACTGAGCCTGGCCCATTATTATTTGATCTTGGCTACAAATAAGCAACTATAGAATCAACCTTCGGAATGTATGGGAGTCGGCCTGGCCGAATAACGCTTGGACAAATACGAGATGCACGATAAATCCAGATAGAAAGCATCAAGTCTAGAACCCGCCTTTTCGCTAAACCAAATCGCAAAGCAATGATAAACAATAACACTGTACTTGTACAAAAACCAACTTAACAGGCCTGGAATGTAAAGCTCTCCCTTAGAAAGCGAACGAACCACAAAGCCCTTTCCCCAAGTTCGAACACAACCCCCAATAATATACATAGAATTGAAATATGACTACAAACCAACCAACAACTTGAAGGTTTTGTTGAGAAACCAGGCGGTCCGACTGTAACACTACATGTCGTTTGCCTGATGATGTCGTAGATGGATCAAAAAAGGAATGACCCCAGGATTTTCAAGTACAAGAGCGGGGAAGCTTTATTGTTCTTCACCAACGACGACTGGTAAACTCATGTTAGTACTTTAAGTCGGTTGAGAAAGAAGGAGACAAACCTGTAAGCTTCCGCAACTATTGGCTGTGGCCTCCTTAACTTTCGATTCTCGCCCTTTTGACGTGATGATTCGGACAATTTCCCGTTCGCATCCCTGGTTGGCGACACTAGTTTTCCCAAAATTTCGGCAGATGTTGGACTCAAGGGCGTATTGCCGCCATCGTCGCTACTGGGTTCTTCAGTACTACTATTTCGCCTACCAGAAATTTGACTATCTTCTGGTTCAGCTGGTTCAGGCTTGTTATCCTCAGAGCGCTGAGGTGGTCGCATAATAGAATCTTGAGGTCCATTCTGATTGTTGAAGTCAGTTGGCCCTGAACCGTTGCTGTATGAGCCACGGGCACTGACATAGCCAGAATCCTGGCGTGACGGAACATTCCCACTGGGAGCATTGCCATACTGAAACTGTACGGATTGTCCATTTTGATATGATACATTTGGATCATTTGAATATGGGCCTTGTGGACCGGAACCATATGAAACAGGATTGGGGTACTGATGTGTATAAGGTGTATTTTGGGGTGGTCCATATTGAGTTGGACTAGCTTGTGTGGGTGGACCGAATTGATTAGGTGCTGGAGGACTACCACCCCAAGAAGTGTGACTAGGTGGTCCATATGGATGCATAGTTTGAGGATAACTAGTTGTTGGACTATTGCCATACTGAGAATTGGATGGTCCATACTGGAGCGAGCCTTGAGACATGTTGTTGGGTTGTCCATACGGCGGATATTGTCCATTGAGAGCAGGCACGGCATTATAGGAGGGATTTCTTGGAGGCCCATATTGTGAAGTATCTTGTGGGTAGCTATTAGGTGGAACATATGGAGGGGCGCCTGAGCTATAATGCGAATGTTCTTGAGTAGCACTGGGAGTTGGCCCATTGCCGTAGGGAGGATTAGAGGGTGGCCCATACTGAGCATTCCCATAAGTAGCATTTGGAGGTTGCGCATAGTGAGGTTTGCCTTGCTGGCTATTGGCATATGTGCTGTTCAGAGGGCCATTGACTTGTTGGAGGGTTGAAGTTGATTGGTTGTTCCCAAATTGTCGATCGCTTTTTTGAAAGGTTGGAGGTGGAACATTGGGAACGGGGTGAGTGCTAACCGGGGTTTGAGATTGATTCTTCTGTGGAGGCTCATTAAGATCCTCAGAAGGAGGCTGGTAAGGTGGAAGACTCTCCTGGGTCACTGGTTTTGCTTCTCCTGAGACCCCGAGAGAAGCAAGCAATGCCTCTGTTGGATCAACAGGGCTAGTCGCACTTTCACCAGGTTGCGGGGCCCACGCGTCATCATCAGTTGCAAGACATGGGGTACCACTTCTCCTACTTGCAAGAAGTAGTGTTGCGGCCGGAGGTGTTCCGTTCATACCTATATCCATACCTATATCTACTTCGCTCTCGTTTTTCTGACGTTTTTTTGCGGGAGTTGCGTCTTCCAAATCGCCAAGTGTCTCCAAAGTTATTTGGTTATTCATATCATCTTGCTCATCTACTTGGCCCTCTTCCGGTTCCTCGGATCTTAATCGCTTGCGGGTTTCCTTAATGTCGTCAACGACAGCCTGTCCATGACGCGCCGCCATCCATGCCGGAACTTCATCAAATGGAATAAGTTGTCCTTCCAAATTTACATCCGAGAATGCAGGGTCCTCTTGAAGGTACGACCATTGTGGCGCACTTCTAATACTTCGTATGAACTCTTTTATATTCTCCTTCCTAGCATATCTGGATATCGAAGGAACATGAATGGACCAGGCTTGAATTAGAGGCACGGGGGTTGATTTAAAACTAGCAGATAATGGTTGTGCTAGTGCAACAGTTTCAGCTCTTTCTGGCTCCTTGAAAATGTGTTCGAGGTCCCAAATGAATGTTTGATCTTCGCCATTATCGTCAGGGTCTGCTGCTTTGTCTTCCAGTTTTGATATGCTTTCGCTTTCTTTAGTATCTGACTTTTCCAAAACAGGCTTCCTTTCTATCGGGCCATTTGAGACCATACTTGGAGTGCCAACCGGGGTAGAGGCTTTAGATTTCGGTGGCGGAACTGGAGGCGAGCTTTGAGCGTCTTGAGGAGGCTGGTGACTGCTTTTATGGAATGATGACATCAGTGGTGTTTGCTGAGGGCCTTCAGATCCATAGTCAAGATTTTGAGATTGCTGTTGGTAAGACTGCTGGCTTGGGGTCACCGAGTAGTCCCTTTGATACGAGTTGCCATGTTGTGGTTGTTGTTGATATGACGGTCTCGATGAGAGAGGGGCATTATTCCATTGTGAGGGCATCTGAAATGACGTTGGCGAACCTTGATTCCCGCTACCATGACTAACAGTCTGTTGTGTGTACGGAACGGGTGGGGGGTGATAGGGCTCGGGCCCAGAGGCGCCATACTGCTGAGGAGGACCTTGATACCCAGGGCCACTATAATAAGGAGGGCCACTAGGCTGAGGATATTGGCTATAAGAAGAAGCTTGGTATCCTGGGCGACCATACTGCTGCTGCGCAGGTGGAGTAACATAAGGTTGAGATGGTTGGTTGTAAGCGTTTGGGGGGCCAAATTGCTGATTTGGTGAGAAAGGAGGGTACTGTGATTGAGGCGAAATAACAGGAGGTACATATGGATAAGGCCCGGCAGGGGTAGCCGAGCCTTGATAAGGTTGGTATGAAGTGGGCGGTTGAGGTATCGAGCTATAGATGTTACTACATTGAGAGACTGAGATCGGAACAGCGAGTGAGTGAAAAACAAGATATCTTGAAGATGGAATAGCACGTAACTGCTACGACTTTCAAAGACAGGCCCAGTGGGCCTTTTGTGCGCTTCTGAAAACCGCTGTGATGATTGCCATTTGGGTGGTTCTGGATTATAGAGATACAAGATAGAACCACAGGTCCGGCTCTACTAGAAGCCAACCCTTAAAAGAAATAATGAAATTGAGGCTATCAGAGAGTATTAGACTTACATAGAACTTTTGCCGGCTGTCTCAGGACAACCAACAACAAAATGGGCACCTCCACAGTTGAAACATACTGGGGGAGGGTTTGTATTTCTCCGATTAGGTGCAGCTGGTGGTCGCTGAGCGTTGTTGCTCTGGGGCGAAACCAGACCGCCCTGTGGCCAGGCCATCGACATGTCGAATCAAAACTGACAGTTGCTCACGAAGACATCGAAGAGACCATTCAAGTGTCGATGACATGCATGATATGTGTTTCTTCTGCCCGGGCGCCGATGCACACAGCGAAGTTTAGCCGACCCAACGAAGTTATTTCTCTCCCAGAACAAGCTGAAATGAAGAGTTTAAAAGAAGGAATAGAAGACGAAGCAGAAGCAGTCAATATGCTGTGAAACGTATTCCTAATGTAGGACCTGACTAAAATCAAAAACTTTCTTCGGCGCGGCGACCGTATACACGGCAGAAAGAGGAAGTAACGCAGCAAACAGAACTATGTGATCACCCGATCTAAAATATGAGAGTGACTCGAAAGGTTCAATGGATCAATGCAGGACAATATTAGACTCTTAGGCAAGGGATAATGAAGAGATAGAAAAGTGACCACGAATGCTAACGTGAGAATAATTTCAATAGAACGGAAGAGAGGATGTTGAAAGATAGACAGGGTTACCAAGCGAGATCGCACTAGTGGGAGCTAGCTACGGCGGACTACAAAATCACGGGTGTGCGGAGCTAGTACCTTTTCTCTCCCGAGCGACAGGGCGCCTATTTTGAATAATCGTATTTCCAATCTCTTGGTCTCCTACCGACTATCCTGAGTCGATGGGACTTTGCGCAACGCTTCTCAGTTCCGTGATATGAGATGACATGACTTAAAGGGGATACTAAGCGACCATGTTGTTACGGCGACATCTAGCATCACCTAAAGAACACGCCAGTACAAGCTCCTCTCCTTTGCCTCCCAAGCTTTTCAGCGTTTATTGCTGGCTATAAATTGAGGACGCTTGCAATATGCCTGGCCTGCCCTGTAAGTTATCGCCTTTCATCTATGTTTGGGGTTATTAATTTGTATCTTCTATAGCCTCTGTCGATCTTGATGAATGCATAGAAAGCCTGTACAAGAAAAACCTTCTCGCGGAATCTGTTATTGAAGCAATATGTGCAAAGACGAAAGAGTTGTTAATGCAAGAGAGCAACGTTGTCCATGTTCAAGCACCTGTAACAGTTGTGGGAGATATACATGGACAATTTTTTGACTTGATTGAAATCTTTAAGATAGGAGGATGGTGTCCGGATACAAACTATCTTTTCCTTGGTATTCTTCCTCGTCTATGCAAGCGTCTTGCTGTTCCTAACTTGAATAGGTGATTATGTCGATCGAGGGATGTTCAGTGTCGAAACGATCTCCCTTCTTGTGTGTCTCAAGCTTCGATATCCACATCGTGTACATTTAATACGAGGAAACCATGAGTCGAGAGGAGTTACGCAATCATACGGGTTCTATACCGAGTGTTCCAGAAAGTACGGAAATGCAAATGTATGGCATTACTTTACGGATATGTTTGATTTTCTCACGTTGAGTGTTGTCATTAATGACCAGATTTTTTGTGTGCATGGAGGTACGGTTCCTTCTTTGCTGTCTCGGGGTTCTCTGACCTTTCGTTCCTAGGCCTCTCCCCTTCCATCCACTCAATCGACCAAATTAAAATCATCGATCGTTTCCGGGAAATACCTCACGAAGGTCCCATGGCTGATCTTGTTTGGTCCGACCCCGATTCTGAACGTGACGAGTTCTCCTTGTCGCCACGTGGTGCCGGCTATACTTTCGGCGCCCAAGTTGTTAAAAAGTTCCTCGAGGTCAATAGCATGTCACATATCCTTAGAGCACACCAACTTTGCCAAGAAGGCTACCAAGTTCTCTACGATGATCGCCTAAGTACTGTTTGGAGTGCCCCCAATTACTGCTATAGATGTGGCAACATGGCGAGTGTGCTGGAGGTTAGCGATACTGGAGAGAGATTCTTCAATGTTTTCGCAGCTGCTCCCGAGAACGACGTTCACAAAGGAGATGCGCAAGGAGGAGGGCAGGAGAAGATTGCAGATGGCAGTGCGCTCCCGGATTACTTCTTGTAGACTCTTTTAGATAGTTTTGTAACTGTCACCTTGTACACTTTGTGCAGGACTCACGATTTGGAGTAAATGAATTCATGAAGGCTGGTGAATTTTGAGATACCGAAGCAAAATAGACTTTTGGCTTTTCTATAGGTGAACCTTGAAAATCCAATCATCCTCGCTGTTGCAAAGTGGGTATGTGGAAGTGAATCTGATCAAATACCAAATTCCATGCGGTCCCTGCCCCCCCGATTCTCGCATATCGTTGCTCAAGAAACAAACTTTTCCACCTATGTAATGCTTGAAGAATCAACAATGGTATCCTCCATCTACCAATCCTTGGCAATATCGAAGGACCAATCAAACTCTAAGTGCTTCTTTTTGTCGTCATCTATGAAAGTGCTGGTGGCGTTATAATGGCCCCGGGCTATCATTCCAGACGGAGCTACATCCTCGGCAACTATTTATTATATTAGTTTCGAAAGTGAACGGTTCGTAGGTTCTCACATCTTTTTGTATGGATAGGATTTTTGTCGGTGTTTGGCGCATAAGAGCCCTATCATGATTTTTTAGAACAGGTAAGCAAAACAAAAAATGTGCGAACATACGATCATCTCCTGATCTTTGCTGACTCTGATACCCTTGCGTTTGACGATCTGGACGTAATGTAGTCCACTCAAAATTTCTCCTTGAACACGGAATGTGGCCGACATGGTAAATTTAGCCCCTTCCTTGATATTGAACGGCTTGTCTTTTAGAGTGGTTTCGGAACCTTTTGCGGAGAGATCTATGGTAACTGGAGGGCGGCCTTCAGAACTCATAGTAAGAGAGAGAATGATACAATGCCGAGGGTCGTCTGGATCGTTGATAAGTTTGCCGTCTCCGCCAAGTCCGAGAGACGCTTTGTATCTCTGCATTGCTTCATCTTCAGCATCTGGGAGTAGGAATAGTTAGTAAATATTTGTATATGGAGAACTTTATCAGTTTTTACAGCTAAGGTTCTAAAAGTATACCTCAGAGCAATAAATGAGTATCCATGCAAGGGATTTTCTGGGACAAACTAAGCCCGTTCCAAAAGGACTTTCCTAGAAACTGTAGCCTCCTTTGCTGAAAGATAGAAACTTATAAAAAAATGGTTGGCCGTAGAAATCAATATTAGAGGGGATTGATAAGGGATATGTTAAACTACGAGCAAAACGAGAATAGAGCGAAATCGAAAGGTATGAGATTTGCTGGATTGCTTCGGCATAGATGTTGTCTTTGACATACTCAAACGAAACCAGATATTTAAAATAATAATAATAATAATAATAATAATAATAATAATAATAATAATAATAATAATAATAGAAAGAAACTGAAAGAGGGGTATCGCTTGGTCAAAACGGAACCGCGGTCACAAATTTGCTTCCTTGAAGACACACATATACGTCATAGACCCCATGAGCAGGAGGGTATCGTCATCAACGAGACTGAAGGTATAGTACAAAATTCAAAAGTGGTTGATAGGTTGTGTAACTCATAACATACCTAGCTGATGGTATTCCTCCATCGTTTTCTTCGAGCCAACTTTGAAACCTTCTGTCTGATCCGGCAAAAGATCTTGATCGTGGCCGGTAGATGCCATCTTTCTTAGTTGGATGCTATTGATCTAAGGTGACTGAATAGAAAAACCAGGGAGCTCTATTTGAAGAAGAGGAAACCAAATGATACCTGGACAGAGTGCAGGTAAGAAGTCAAGAAGTCAAGAATTCTAGGAGGCACAACCTGGAAACATTTGCGGTTGCTGTGTAGTGGGGTTCATTGTCCCAGTAATATGCATCCATGTCACCGCCTTTATGCACGTGATATGTACGTGAGTAATCAACGTTAAAACTGTTGCCGCGCTGGATAGCATGAAGTAAACACTATCAATAGAAATTTAAAAAGACTCCTACTCTTGCTATGTCGTTATGAGGGGCATATTTTGCGGGCAGAAGATGGACGTATCACGTGGTTTCAGGGGTTACCCCTTCTGATACGAGTGCTCCGTACACTAAAACTGCTCCAATTGCCGAGAGTCGGACGCATGGTGGTGTAGAAATCGCCATATTCTTGATGCTAAACCTCCCAATCTATCAAAAGTGAAATACCCATATATTCCTCATTGAAGTCGTGTATACTTCCTTCGTACTGTCCCTTCGAAGATTTCTTAGGCCAACGCATCTCTGCTGTCTTGATTCGGAAAAGGCCCGCGCGCCCCGGGCCAGACGTTTAACCCCAGCCTCTGATTTAAAAGTAGCCTCGTGGCCGAACGAACCTCTCGAATCTCTCCTGTCAGGGATAACCTCCAATCCTTGAGACATTTTCGCATTTTCCTTGCGATCCCGATTTCTTTCTTATCGCCCTCCACATTTTGGGTCTTCTACCTCAACCACTCGCGATCATCGGCTGTGAATTTTCAACCGTTTCGATAGTTTCTGTCGTTTTGCGCGTGGGCGAACATCGGATCAGCTTACCACACCAGTCGCACACTTGGGTCTTCGTCTCAAGAGCATTCGTGATACTAGTGAGTTAGAAAACCATCCTTCTATTAGAATAATCGCGTTCGTCGCCGGCGCTATAGCCTCGCGACTGATCTGAAGAAATGTCTAAGTTGGTAAAGTCGCAGGGCTGATCATTTATAGTCAGTTCGGCCGTGACTTCATCTAATTTTGACAACATCATCAACACCACAATATTCTTTCTATTGTATATCCGTTGTAATCACAAGCGCAATGGCTCTTAACCGCCCCCTCCCGCTAAAGACAAATCCTCTCATGACTCAGGAGATACCTTCGTGTAAGCCGTCCCAGCCGCGCCAACTGCTTCAGAATTCTCACGGAAAATAGATGAACATCTCGTCGCACGTCGTCGCCTTGGGCAGACGGATCTTGGTGCGAAAGCGGGTCAGGTCGGAATATCTAATGCGACAAAGTCGAAGAACTCAGGTACTTTCGACTACGCGCATCTGCGAGCCCCTTTGCCAAAGGGCATAATCTCGGGGATCTTCAAGCCCTCGCCAGCCTCATACTTCCTTATGCGTCGCAGTAACGATGGCTACATAAGTGCAACTGGAATGTTCAAGGCGACTTTCCCGTATGCAGATGCTGAAGAAGAGGAGAAGGAACGCAAATATATTAAGGGCCTCCCTACCACAAGCAGTGATGAAACAGCAGGAAATGTTTGGATCCCACCACAGCACGCTCTTGAGCTCGCTGAAGAGTATCAAATTCTACCTTGGATCAAGGCCTTGTTAGACAATACCCCAATCGAGACGAATCCAGCGAAAGATGCTACACCGAAGACAATCTCTCCACCCCCCAAATTTCTCATGCCTCAGGAGGCCTTGTCCGCCCCAACTCCTAGTCGCTCTCGCCCCCGAAGATCTGCCTCACCTAGCAAGATTGCTTCCCCAAGAAAAATTGCTGGTACCAAACGAGCACGAAAGAGTGTAGCTTCGGCATCTGGATCTGTCAAATCAGAATCAGTCGAACCATCCGAAAAGACAGCCAGTAAAAACGTGCTAGCAGGTATTCAGTCTGCTACTACAGAAGCTGAAATTACTTCTACTAAGGAAGATGTCACGGAAGAGCCGGTAGTTCGTGTCAACGTGGACAGCGAAGTTGAGGTTAAGGGCGACGTTGAAATCACCCACACCCACGTCGAGGTCGAAATGCCAGCCGGATCGCCTGAGCTGCCATTGCCAGAGGAAACTGAAGCTATGATCGCTAAAGCTAAAGAAATGGTTGATGCTGCAGTGAAGACCGTGAATGGTACTAGCCCAGACGGCCCAAAGAAGCGAAAAGCAGAGGAAGTGGAAGAGGAGGATGGGGAAGAGGAAGCTGGACCTGCGAAGAAGCCCAAGACGGAGGCGAAAGATCTAAGAAAGGAGCGCATTAAAAATCGAGCGTTGCTCGGAATTAGCGCTACGTTGGCAATTGGGTTTGTCTTTCGCCGAGTTGTTGATCGTTTTACTAACTTATATCTCTAGTGCTGCTGTTCAATATGCTTTTAATGCGTTTTAGGGAAAGTGGAGGATAATACCTAGATTAAATTTCTTTTGCATCGTTCTTTTGCGATTCGGGCGTTATTAATTAGTATCGAGCTCCATACCTCACAGAAGTAGGTATCTGAACTCTTGCTAGATACCCTTGTCTGGATCGACACTTCGTCAAGTACATGCAGCAAGAGTACTGGTGTACTTGAGTAAATGAATCTTTCGATAGGCTCTGTTTCATAGGCACTCTTAATTGGACATTCAACACCATCTCGGCTTTAAAGGGCAGTTCGAAGCATCCCAAGTCAGGTGGCGAGAGCTTAAAGCTTGAAGGGATCGATCTAGAGATATCACGTGACAATCAAAACTAAAATGGAGCTGCAATTATGCTCTTTCCTATCCAGAGTGGACCTCAACCCTTTATTTACTTAAACTTGTCATCAGCTTCATCCATTATCATGATCAATTCGCAACAAATCTGATTGAAACGAAATCTTCTTGTGCAAACTCTATCGATTTCGACTAACATGGCACCTCATCTCGCAATGCAGGAAGGAGTCTCTAAAGAGGATAGAAGACGGTCTGTACAACGGACTCCTATCATTACAAGGTTCGATAAATCAAGGAAAAAGAACTCAGAAAGGTTTCAACAAGGGTTGCCTCCAAATCTCGTTATCCCGGAGGTGGCTCACTCCTTCGTTCAACGAGGTCTGAAGCCAATCTTCCAATGGGATCATATATATCAAAGCTGATGTTTCTCAAGCAAGAGATAGAAATGTCCGCGAATGCACTACCGTTACCCCTGTTATAAACGCTCTATCCAGCCGTCATATCACGAACACAGTTGAAGATAAGTGGCAATGCGATAGTACCTCTCCACAGTAAGTAATTTATAGTTAATCCGCATTATGTCAGACTAATCTCTTGATCAATAGAGAACCATGTGACGAATTTCATTTACATCTTGGTGAGGATGAGAATCTGTCTGTTGATTCCCAACTCTTTATTCGCAGTCTAAAGCGCCAGGGAATTTTGAATCACCCAGAGCCATCTGATATATATCGACTTCAATATGAAATTGATAATGCTAGGGAGAATAATGTGAATCGCGAAAAACCACTGTCGAAAATGGCACACCATAGCAGGTCCAGGAAACTCAAAATTGAATCTCAAACGGCGGCACTACAGAAGCTAATCGACCGACGCTCAACAAGGTCAACTCATATATCTCGCCAAGACAAATCCTCTCCTATCAAGACATATGGAAAGAAGCAGCAGAAACCGAGAAGGCACCGGATCCTACCAGTTAATGAACTGGTAACTGTTATCGAAAGGGTGGATCAGCCAGATTTGGAGATGAATAACAGTAGGTTTAGACCATTATCATCTAAATCTACTTGCTAATCTATAACTTACTTAGACGAGCCTGAAGAGTTAGCACATGACCCCATATCTGAATTAACAGAAGGCGAAGCATATGATGATAACAACAGGAGGAGTAAGATTTCTGCAGTAATGAAATTAAAAAACCTTCGGCCACGTAGAATGATCGGAGCTGTTAGTGTCAGTGAGTTTCGGATGCCAGAGAGGCAGGCTCTATCGGCATATTTAAACCCCTCTCAACAACAGAGCACCTCATACTCAGACGGATTTGAAGGTGAGGAAGGGAAGCCAATCGGCATTCTCATGCCTACCAAGCGTTCCGTCTCTCGTGCCATCTCTCGCTCTACTTCTCGTCATGGTTTCCATCAGAAATCAACATACCGCTTCGGGCAGCTAATAATCGTGTCTGAGAGAATGTCTGACCAACCCCAGTGGTCAAGTCACCCTCAAGCACAAGCCCGACGGGAAAAACTGGTAGAATTTTCTAGAAGCCGATCAACGTGCGATCACGAAAACTCGATGATAGCATGTGACCTCAAAGATGATGAGACAGCGCGAGATCAATACATACTCCAAGATAATTTCGGTGATGAACCAAAAGATAAAGATAAAGAAATATTAGAAGCTCATCATGATACAGAAGATGAAAGTTCGCCGCTGGAAATGGAGGATAGCGAAACAGTAGAAATTACTCATCGGATCTCCGTATCAGAGGAATCTTTGGAATGGGATAGCGACGATCCAGATTCTTCTTGGAGATCCAAAACACAAGAGTCCAAGGCATTCAAAGGTATTACCAATAGCTCAACCCCTTCTGTTTGCAGAGGGATGTGAATCAGACGTTATCCAGGTCCAGATGCTGATTCTCACGGTTAGGAGAACAGACTTTGATTCCAGAAATTCCAGAAATCCCAGAAACTCAGTTTTAATTCTCTAAGATCAATATTATGATGAAGTCTCTCAAAGGTAGTTATCAGATACAAGACAGCTTAATATTTTTGCAGGGAAAGTCCATAGGACACTTAGATATCCTATACTAAACCTGATTTACCTTCTACTCTTTGTAATACGTAGGTATCCATGCCAAAGCGATTTAGCATATTGCAACCTCCAGCAGATGTCTCACGTGAATTTAACACATGAAATCTTAAAAAGGCTGATGTTTGCTTTGAGTAATTCATGAAGGGAGCTAATTGATTTTGGCTCTTTGGCCGCCGAAAACGCCATGCTAAATAGACAGACTCCTTAATTTGTACAAGTTATTTTGCCCCTTTACGACTTGCCTCATTCTCTCCTAGCTCCCGAATATAAACATGAGTAGCTCCTTCTCCACTGTAATCCGCCTGTCCATTCTCAAATCCAGGGCAAACGCCAATAGCCAAATACTTTCCATCATGTGAGAAGGATACGGCGGCCACACTAGCTGGGTATTTTTGATATTGCCGAATTCTCCTTTTCGCAACAGCGTCCCACAGCGCAACTACTCCGTCTCCACCACCGGAAGCAAAGGTGCCATGAACTGGATGGAAGGCCAAGGCATTAACAGGGTAAACAATGTCAGTTCCTTCGCTCTCTGGATCTGGCTGTCGGTGACATTTGAAAGCGTATTTACGAGCTTGTGATTCAGTAGAAGGGTCAAACCATTCAACTGCTACTCTCCCCTCGATGCTGCTAGTAGCATAGCCGTCGTCATTTGGCATACAAGCAACAGCTCTTGTCATAAACTTCAAGGAGGATTCTCGTTGTTGCCATGGCTTGAGCTCGGGAGTGGTGGCTCCGTTTGTTTGTGATGCAAGTTCTGCGGTACTCGATAATTGGTAGATGTGAACCAGGCGTGATGACATAGCTACAACTAGTTTTGTGGCGGTGATGGAGAGAGAATGAGGTTTTGCAGGGAGAGTAATTTTGGTAGGTGGCTTATCTTGATCTCTCAGGTCATGGAAATGGAGGGTTGAATCCCAGGATGCTGATATAAGTAAAGCTATATGAATGAAGTTAGTGTCTTTATTCGCCATAGTCCAGCTAAAACTTACAGTGCTCTTTGCTATACACAACGGATTTGACCGGGGCACTATGCGCACTGAGTACAGTCTGCTCACAGGTCTCAAGATTTATTCTGGCAAAAATCGGTCAGCGTATGCCTATTTGACATACCTCAGGAGCGTGTCATACCGTTTAACTTGCCAATCCATCCCAGCAGTGAAGGCTTCATTGTCGTCGGTTCCGAAGCATACATCTAGTACAGGGGCTCGGTGCTCATACTTCTCGATCAGCTTGCCGCCCTGCTCCTGGTCCTGTATCTCATACAAATAGATATTCTTGTCCCAAGAAGACACCAAGAGACGCGTAGGATTTCCAGGCGCAAATGTCAGGGAGGAGACCGCGTCAGTGGGTGGTTGTGAGAGCTCGAACTGAATTGCTGTAAGTGTGTTAGTTTCTAGAACTAAGAAATCATACATAGATATAGATATCTCTATAAAGCAGTAGCATACCTGGAGCCATTATGGAAAGATGTTCAATTGTTTTCAGAATTGTAAAAAACTATAAAGCATAAATTCAATGTTGATTTCTACGAGTGCCAAAATTCTGTTGCGCCACACCGCCTTCGAACTACCAAATTTGTAAACAGCTCCTACTTGCGCGGATGTTTTCTCACGTCCACTCTGCCCATATCCCCATACTCCTTTGAAGTTTGGCAGCTTCTTTAAAATTCCATATCTCCACTCTTTGATAACTCTTTTCGCCCTAAGTACTTAGATATACAAATACTTCTATTAAGAGAACCAACAAGCACCCCACCAACCCCTCACTAGTCCACTCTCTTGGGGGCAAATTCTACCAATGCCGTTTGCACAGCTTGTATTAGGTAGCCCAGGAGCTGGCAAAAGTACATACTGTAATGGCAGTATGTTATACCGTCAAAAATCTTTAAAATTAAGCACTAATCCAGTGTCAGTGCAGCAGTTTATGTCGGCGATAGGGCGAAAATGCTCTGTAGTCAATCTTGACCCCGCGAATGATCACACCAGTTATCCATGCGCCATAGACGTTAGGGATCTTATAAAACTAGAAGATATTATGGATGAAGATGACCTCGGACCAAATGGAGGCGTTTTGTACGCGCTAGAAGAGCTAGAAAATAACATGGAGTGGCTAGAAACCGGCCTGAGCGAGCTTGGAGAAGACTATGTATTATTTGACTGCCCAGGACAGGTTGAGCTATACACGCACCACTCTTCATTAAGGAATATATTTTTCAAATTGCAGAAGCTAGGTTATAGAGTTCGCCTTCCACTTTATTCAATCTGCATGGGCTTTGCTAACTCTTGATCAGCTAGTAGTGCTGCACCTTTCCGACTCTTACTGCCTCACTCTCCCCTCGCTCTACATATCGAACCTTATACTTTCTCTGCGAGCTATGCTACAAATGGATCTTCCACATCTAAACGTTTTGACGAAAATTGACAGACTTTCCACCTACACCCCACTACCATTCAACCTTGATTTCTATACTGAGGTTCAAGATCTCTCGTACCTGGTCCCACATCTAGAGGAGGAATCATCTACTTTCCGGGGCTCGAAGTTTGAAGGACTGAATACAGCCATTATCGAGCTTGTCGAAAGTTTTGGTTTGGTAGGGTTTGAGACACTCGCCGTAGAAGACAAGCGAAGTATGATGCATTTATTGCAAGTTATAGACCGGGCTGGCGGATACGCTTTTGGTGGTGCAGAGGGGGCGAATGATACCGTATGGCAAGTTGCAATGCGAGAAGGAGTCCCTACAATGGATGTCAAAGACGTCCAAGAGCGGTGGCTAGATGCCAAGGACGAGTATGACGAAAGAGAGAGGATGGAGTGGGCTGAACAGGCCAAGATTCGGGATAAGACCGGAGTAGACGAAGATGATGATGATCTGGAGGGAATGTCGGTACCACTTGGCGGAAGCGGAATAAAAGTTGTTAGGAAGAATCAATGATACCCTCATGTGTTACCGTCACTGCTTTCGTCTTCTTCATCGCTGTCTGGTTGGTCAGCCATAAACACATCTTTGTCCTCTGTGCCATCATCCTTAGTTTCACTGGCTCCTCCAAATATCTCATCCAGTGCTGAATCGGTTGATTCCCCGAGGGCTCGTCGTGTTTTAAGAATCATCTCCCTAGCTCTACGGATAGCTTCTTCCTCTGCCTTTCTGATAGTTCCACTGACTCGAATGACTCGGAACACACAATTCTTGCCATTTTTCACTGGAACAGAAGTCATAAGTGAAAGTGCAGCCCACGCGATTCTATATTGTGCGCGCGAAACTCGGAGGATAAAGGTCGAGGTTGCTGGAGAGAGATATTTGACTAGCATTTGATTAGTAGATAAAATCATATCAAAAATAGACATGCCCACCTGCAAGACTATCGGCGACTGCGCCAGCTCCATAGTCTCCAAACAAGTTCGATACTTCTGATCGTAGTTCTTTCAACAGAGCGCCAGCCGTGAGGCCATCAGTCGTAGGCTGGTTGAATGTCACTAGATCAGGAACATTAGGTTGCTTTGGATCCTTTTCCAACTCGGGATACAGGATATTGACCAATAAATACCGGTTCTTGAGCCGAACCATTGCTGTTGTGATTGAGCAAATGTTTGACGCGGGTGGGGAAGAGAAAAGCTTGGGGAGACGCGATGGTCCGCTTCAGTGATGTAATCAAATTGCCCGGCAGAGAGTGTGATCAATGCCAAACAACAATCATGTCAAACTCAGCCTTGACAGCTGCACTTCTTATCGTTTCAACTACTGCTTCAAAAGATCCCTCCACTGATTCCTCGAGTGATATTCTAAAGGATGTTTTCGTCCAAGAGGGCGGTGGAAAGTGGGATGTTGTTCACTCAAAGATTGTTGGTGACGAGGTTTTGGAAATCCAAAGGGCAATTATGAGCTGGTCTGATAAAGAAGATGCACCAAATTTAATAGTATCAACGGGGGGTACGGGATTTGCAGTTCACGATTGCACTCCTGAAGTAAGTGTTCACCCCGTTCATTGCAGGGAATACCTATTCATTGTTCTCAAGGCTATTGCTCCTCTTTTACATAAACAAGCCCCTGGCCTTGTTCATGGCATGTTGGCCGCTTCATTAGCTGTTACTCCTTGTAAGTTTTTCAAGAATATTCTCTGAAAGCAGGCTGACCTGCTGAAGTTGCGCTCATGTCAAGGCCGGTAGCTGGTGTGAGAAACAAGACTATTATCATCACACTTCCTGGTTCTCCTAAGGGTGCAAGAGAGAATTTGCAATCAGTCTTGAAATTACTTCCTCATGCATGTTTACAAGCAGCGGGTGCAGATTCAAGATCTCTACATGCCGGAGGGCTTAAGAAGCTGGAAAAGGAAGCGGGGGTTGGCCCTCTTAACCAAGCTCATTCTCACAGCCATGGGCACTCTCATGGACATTCACACGGCCATGGGCACGGACACGCTATGCCAGTTCATCATACCGCTCCTGATGAGAATCCGAAGTCAAATGATCCTACTCTTGGACCAACGAGGCGAAGTCGCTCCTCTCCGTATCCTATGTTATCCGTTGAAGACGCTCTGAGCCTCATAAAAGAGCACACACCTCCACCACTTGTGGTTAAAGCGAAAGTTGACGGGTCCTTGGTCATGTCTGTTCTTGCCGAAGATGTTACAGCTACAGAAGCTGTTCCAGCATATCGAGCAAGCATTGTAGATGGCTATGCACTCGTGGTTCCCGAAGCCGTTAGCCCTGGCTCAAGCAAAGGCATATTTCCTGTGGCTTCGGTATCTCATGCTGCGCCTGGTAATATTCCTACTTTAGAATCTGGCAGCGTTGCACGTATTACCACTGGGGCTCCCCTCCCTCCAGGTGCAACTTCTGTTGTGATGGTAGAGGACACAGTACTAAAATCCATGACTGATGATGGTAAGGAGGAGAAGGAAGTAGAGATTCTTGCCGAAGGTGTGAAACCTGGGGATAATGTACGTGAGATTGGAAGTGATATCAAGAAGGGATCAATCATCCTTCAAAAAGGAGAAGAAATCTCTGCAATCGGAGGAGAACTGGGCCTACTTGCTTCAGTTGGTAGAGCAGAAGTCATGATTTATAAACGACCCGTGGTAGGTGTGTTGTCGACTGGCGATGAGATTGTTGAACACAATAGACCCGGCGAGCTACGCCTCGGGGAAGTTCGAGACTGCAATAGACCAACACTTCTCTCTGCCGTTCGAGGCAGTGGGTTTGAAGCTGTTGATCTTGGTGTTGCGAAAGATAAGCCGGGGGACCTTGAGCAGACACTGAGAGATGCACTTCGGAAGGTTGACGTTGTCATCACATCGGGTGGTGTATCTATGGGTGAGCTTGATTTGTTGAAGCCAACGATTGAGAGATCACTGGGAGGAACTATTCATTTCGGTCGTGTGTCGATGAAGCCAGGAAAGCCTACAACATTTGCTACTGTTCCAGTCAAGAACAATTCTGGAGAGAGGGTGTCAAAAGCTATATTCTCTCTTCCCGGGAATCCTGTGTCAGCCGTTGTCACATTCAACTTGTTCGTCCTACCTTCATTGCACCAGTCATCGGGTGTTTCTCCTGCAGGGTTGACTAAAGTCATGGTTACGCTTGATCACGAATTTTCTCTCGATCCCCAAAGAGCAGAATATCATCGTGCTATTGTAATGCTTGGAAAAGATGGATTGTTGCATGCAAGTAGCACTGGTAGTCAGCGCAGTTCGAGGGTTGGAAGTCTAAAAAGTGCAAATGCGTTGATTTGCCTGCCAGCTGGGAAGGAGACATTGGCAAAAGGAACACAAGCTGAGGCGCTATTGATGGGAAAGCTGAAAAGCCAGTACGATTCTTCATAGGTTCGTAACATTACAATGAAAAAGATCATGAATATCATTTTTACCGCCACTTTGAATAACCTAATGACTGAAGTTGAACTGCTATTCACATGACATACATTTATCCCAACTTCAATAACTCTAGTAGACAATCCACTCATGGATGAACGCAGTCAGACATGAAAATCATCTCTTAGCTCCGAAGGCGATGACTTGTCACAATTCTTCATCCCGTCCCAAGTAGAGAAGTATGAAATAATAACATATAAGTAATATGCTTGCATTGTGTGGCAGATATAATACATACATTCCTGTACCACCGTGTTGCAGCAATGTAACCTTTCAAAGACCTGGCTTCTACCTGAACGCCTTTCCCTGTCTGAAGCTCGGTTTGTGTAAAAATTTACAACAAGTCTGTTCTGAAACTTTCCTATCACAATAGCTACCATTTCATAGGCCCACAAATTTCTACTCGAATTCGATAGCTCTGCTTGATACCAGTAATCCGATGATCAAACCGAATAGACCCAGGACAGAGCTGAAGATTTCGATAACGAGGATCTTAACGAACCTGAAAGAAAGTTAGAGTCCACCTTAAAAGCTTCTTTTAAAAAACTCACAAACTCGGATCGGCAGCATCTGCCAAAGCAGCACCACTGCCATTTATTCCC
The DNA here is from genome assembly GCA_037952705.1 of Haplographium delicatum. NCBI lineage: Eukaryota > Fungi > Ascomycota > Leotiomycetes > Helotiales > Hyaloscyphaceae > Haplographium > Haplographium delicatum. The sequence continues at coordinate 147,891 of JAPZPC010000053.1, forward strand.
ACGGATACACCACAGATCAAGTTGCACATCCCAACTGTCAAGCCAGCCCAGAATAATGCAAATCCAGTGTAGTAATTACTTCCCGAGTATAAGCCATCTCCTTGAACGAAGTTAAGTTTCGAGGAGAATATGATCGACATAATGACGCCGTAGATTGCGACGACTTCGCAGAAGATAATAGAGATCAAATTCTTCGTTCGAATGCGGGGAGCTTTTACACCTCCGCCAATTATCGAGGAGCCGGTGATAAAGATACCCCTATCACTCAATTAAACACAATTCGAACAATGGAAAGTGGATCATACCAAGCTGCCCCAACAACTGATAACCCTATGCACAAGCCGATGCCCAAAGTTGCCCAGGCATGCGGTGATATGTCTTCGAGAAACTGCCCAAACTATTTGCAATATTAATGACAGAGCTGCTGGAATGTCCTGGCCTCAAACATACATTGAATGCTTCTCCATCGCCAGTGAAGAGCATATCTAGCCAGCGTCAGTCAAAGCAATCATCGCGCACCAAACGATCCTGAACTTACAAGCTCCAACCACTGCCACTGCTGTGGTAGCGCCACCGAGGCCATATCTGAGACTCATCTTGTGGACACAATTGAACGTGAACGGCTGAACTTGAGGGTAAATCGTTGTCGGATTCAAAGCTATCAGGTTGCGGTCGTCAGTGCTTTAACGAGCTGTCTAGGCTGCCGTAAATTTACTAGCCCGAATGAGGCTGTGCTGACTCATGCCCAAGGCATATATCCTCCAACCCCACGATAAAGTGAACTTCGACTTTACAACGTCGTTCCACATCACGCTGAAAAACCATGGCGGCAAATGGACAGTCCTTTTACGAGCTCTATCGCCGTAGCAGGTACTGTACCTATGATCTCACTCTTCATCTTTAACCCTACTAACTGGCCTGTACTTCTAGCATCGGCATGGCGCTGACAGACACTCTTGATGACTTGATCAGCGAGCGGCGTATCGAGCCTCAACTTGCGATGAAGATCCTGGCGAACTTCGATCGCAGTATTACGGAAGTTCTAGCTGATAAGGTGAAAGCGAGGCTGACTTTCAAGGTATATAACTAGAGCAGTTGGAACACCCAAGGCTGAGCTAACGAGACAGGGTCATCTTGACACATACCGTTCTTGTGAAGAAGTCTGGACCTTCTTACTGAAAGATGTAACATTTAAAATGGAGAACTCGAGCCAAACAGTACAGGCAGATCGAGTCAAGATCGTGAGCTGTAATAGCAAGAGACCCGGCGACCCTCTATAGACAGCGCGAGAAGCTCCTGGGCTTTCTTTTCCAGGCCCGTGGACTACAGCACCCTTCATACCGCAGCATATCGATATTATGAATATCCAATTTACGTTGCGCCGCGAGTTCTACTCCAGAATGATCCAACTTGAAGATGGATATCAGACTGCGGGGCTTACGTGGCCGTGAAGGCGGATTATGATGGTTGTCTATGAGCGTGGGGATGTTAAGATGGCTAGGATAGGGGTAGTTGCATTCACGAGGCCATTTTGATCAAATGGCCATTTGTCTCATCGCTGAGATACGTATAAAGGAAGTGCTATTCTATTATGCGATGATCTAGCTAGAAGTGTCGCCACAGCACAGACTTGGCAGGTAAAGACTGTTGCATAGAAATATCATTCAGTAAATAAAGTCAAGGACAAAACACAAATAAGATCGTGAAGGCAGAATTGTCATTATTATATCGACATTCCTATAAGCAAACTCTCTTTAGGAATTCTGGTTGATAGGTACGTAACTCCGGACAGCCGAGGGATCCGATATGATACCGCGCGTTATTCATTTCAGGCACGCCGACCCGCAATTTCGAGACTCCCAGACGTCCAAACCAAAGCATAATTCATCTATCCCAATCCCCACGAAATAGATCTGAAGGCCGCCCTTTGATATTAGCCAATCCTATTTCCTCATCTGGTCCTTCTTCCTTGGAGGCCAACCTGGTTCGGACCGGACAGAGATAAGGTGTCTCAAGAGCCTCGGACAGAGAGGCATCGACAGACCCTATGGTGCGCCAACGACGTCTTAAGAGCAGCAATACGCCTGGCACGGCTCATTCGGACACCACAAAAAGTGCCTTTGCCACTGCTTCTGCAGAACAAACTAGCCCTCGTCCTGCCGATCGTTTGTCCAACGCCGGTGTTGGCCACACCACCAAGATGGATCCCGTATCTGATGAGACCCCCCTGTTAAGCAGCAGACCAAAAGCGGGATCGGGCAAGATGAGCAAGCCGCCCACATCTCCATCTTTATCTGAACGACATCCTTCCTCTTCCCATTCGGAGCCAAGCGAAGAGGAGGACGCCCAGATGGAGAACTTGAGCAGGAAATCGCAGTGGATTGTGCTAGCCATTGCCAGCGGGGCGTGTGCTGCTTTCAATGGCGTATTTGCAAAGTTGTACGTCATCACTTCCTTATTGTGCCCCTGTTTCTACGCCTAGTCTAAAGTTTTTGTTCAAACCCATTCCAATTTTCTATGAATATAGAACACTATATCAGACTTGTAGGACATGAAGAGATGGCCTGCCTTGTATCCATGTCTTGAAAGTTCCGTGCATACTTGACAGCGGAAATGGCGCAGAACAGATGCATTAAAGGGGTGACATTCTCGCTTTTCGCGATAGGCTAACACCTTTCCAATAGAACCACAACTGAACTTACCACCAACTTCGCTACAGCAATTGCCAATCTTCTTGGGCTAGGAAATGTTGAAGGAGGAGTTGAAGTTGTCGTTCGTGCCGTAAGTTGGAAATTTTGTTGCTAAGATCTCTTTCATGTTTTCTCAAGCTTGTGGCCGAACTCAATGCCCATCCGATATACCGACCAGGTATAATAACACATCTGACTAACTACATACAATTCAGATGTTCTTTGGGTTGAATCTAATTTTCAATGGAATTATGTGGACATTGTTCACCAAGGCCCTTGCACGAGGAACATCCACAACCCAAGTCAGCATATTGAATACCTCTTCCAATTTCATGGTTACAGCTATTCTCGGTTTTCTCATTTTCTCTGAATCTCTCCCCCCGCTATGGTTTGCTGGCGCGGCACTGTTAGTAGCAGGAAATGTAATTATTGGGCGAAGAGAAGAAGACGAGGGGGCCGGCAAAGGCGTGGATGAGCAGCAGAGAGCAGAGAATGGCGATGGGGTATATAACAGCGAAGATGAGGAACTGTTAAATGGTGAAGAAGTGGAATTGAGTGAGGATCCTCAGGTTGAGACGGGTAAGAAACAGGAAGAGGAGGATATACTGGAGTTGGATATATAGAATTCAGGTGACCTTAAAATGCGAAGGAGTTGGTTTAATATGGTTTAATGAATTTTGAGGCATTGTCTGGGCGTTATATACCCATGATAGACGTTTCGATACCCCTCCGATACAATACACGGGCGAGATTGTGAATATGGACTTGTCTCTTCACCACAAGAGGTAGCAATGGTTAGGCAGCGAATAAATAAAATATAGAAGAAATATCTTCGGTACAAGAGTAAAGACCAAGAAATATAAGTGATTATAAAAACCTGAATTTAATTATTAGAATTAGTTGGTTCTGATGCTCGGCGTGGTGAGCAAGTGCGTGGGATTAACTAAGGTACAGTTGACCCTGCATTTAAATAACTAAATAAGAAAGTTCACCTTCGGAGATCAGTGGCCGGTTGGTATGTAATCATTCATTCAATTGAATCTTATAAACTAACGTTGGTAACTGACGGGCTCCGCCACAGACAACATGCATAGTTTCTGGGTACTTCGGTATTTCTTTTGTTTCCGAAACTTATGCAGCTATTATAAAACTCCCGTCTTTTAATATATATCTAATATTGTTTTGCAGACTTCATATTTGGAGGATCTGACCTTTTTTCCCTCTTTTTAGAAGTGTTTTGAGTGAATCTGAAGATATACTCTCGCCAAGGTGACTAAGCGAATAGAAACGAAATTATAAAGGAAAAAATTCAAAAATCACCAAAAGACCGAAACCATTTCATAAGCTATCTTAGGAACTCGTCTCTTAGCAGGAGATTCAATGTCCAAAATTTACTCCCTAGACGCCATCAGCAAGTTTTTTGGGGATCAAGCATCTGTTACTCGCCAGCAATGCGATGACAAGGCTGTTTCCCTTGTTGGGCACCCGGTCACCCCGACACCGATCCAAGGAGCTTTCAGCTATACTCTAGTAGCTGGAGCTTCCCAAACACAGATTGTGCAATTCAGGGCCAAAACTTCCCCTCTAGATATGGAAATTCTTACTCTTGCACGGAGCATCCACCCGCAGTTTGTCGTAGCTGTCACATTCCACGGTACTCTCGGGGAGGATTTGCCAGTCTCAGTCTATGTAATGGAAAAGACCTTGGGAACTACTTATATCGAAGCGAGATTTTACGACGAGTCTACTGTCGAAGCACAACTTGAAGCTGGATCACGGCGACTAACCACAGTTAGGGATTTTTCGAGGTATATTTTTGCTATAGATTAACCTGGTTTTTTAAATCCTTTCCTTGATACTAAGCGTCTGAGTAGAATCTTCGCACAGGCATGGAATAATCGACAACTATTGCCAATAGAAAAGATACATCGACTCCATCTTCAACATAAACAAGATCTCGAACTTCTACACCAATCCTTGCCCTAGCGTTTCGGGGCAATACTACAAAGGCTCCGTACGCATCTGTCACTTCTCTACAAATCGAATCTTCCACTTGTCCTGACTCACAACGACCTTTGCGAAATGAATATATTTATTAATCCTTCAACTGGTAATATCTCTAGATTAATTGACTAGGCAGAGGCGACGATACTCCCATTTGGCCTCGCCTTGTGGGGAGTCCTTAATGTAATTGGTTGGATGGACTCAAAGGGATGGCATTATTACGCCAACCATCAATATCTCGAAGAAGAATTTTGGAAAGTCTTCAAGGAATCAATTGGGGAAGTGGAGGAGGAGGAGAAATACACGATCCGTGTCTCTTCCACGATAGGCATCTTCCTGCGGTATGGCTTCGCCTGGGACGAGGGTGTCCGTAGAAGACCAATAACTGAGTTGGACTCCTCTATCAAATATCTTGATGGTTTCTTTGGCCCTGGAACATCTGTCAATAGTTCGTTCGTTCTTGGTTAAACTCGTATGAGACTAATAGAAAGAAGGATAAATATTTGAGAATATGAGGTTAAGTTCGGAATAAGGGCTTGCATCGGCTGTTCGATCTTAGATAGGTTCATGTAATATTGAGGTTTTAAGGGTTATGATCTTTCAAAAGTAGAATTAGCTCGAGATTTTGGCACGTCAGCTGTAGGAAACAGTAAGTAAACCTGCCAAGAAGAGAAGCCAGTTTGCGTTTTCTCGTTAAATAGAGATAAAATATTATATGATTATAAGCTAGAAAACCTTTATAGAAAGTAACGCCAAAGCCGAACAACCACTGAAGGATTATGCAAGAGTTTACAAATCATGTCGTTCAATCTTCATTTCATTAGTTGCATAACTTTTATTCCATAATAACTGCAAGTGCTCCGTGTGTTTTACAACTTTTGTGAGTTAGCAAGAATGCTACTTTCGAGAGGGCATTGACTTACTTCCTGCGCGCCTTGAATTCCTCTTTCCTCTTTCCTCTTCTCTTTGAGGCCTGGCGCCAGAACGCTAAAGACTTGAGCTTCAATCCTAGGATGGGGACCAGCCAGTGGTGCGTGATATCCTAAGGTGTATTGGTTTTGAATATCCTCTCATCCTTAGAGCTACACAACAACGTGCATACTCATATGCTCCACTGCATCCTTGATACTTCTCATCCAGCGATGGTTGATGCAATAAGGGCAGCGAACAGGCTGTTCGCCCACGGCATTCAACGCTGCCTCCCTTCTTGTTGGAACTTGAGGAATAACGACGCCACTTGCGGTATGTAACTGGAATTCCTGAGGGCTCTGTGCACCGCCTGTGTTTGCACTCATCCCGCCGTTCATGCTCCCCCCATTCATCTCTCCAAACATCTGCCCGTTCCCATCTCCGGCGCTCTCACTTCCCAGCCCGTCTAAACTTTGCCCCTGCCTCATATCGCCGGGTCCTCCTTCCATAGGATTCTGCTGATCACCCCCTTCCGACACCCTCTTTTTCAAGATCTCTGTTTTGGCCCTCCGGCACTGTTGTAGATGCACCTCAGCTCCATACTCTCTGAGCAGGCATTCCCGAATTTCCATCGGCGTCGTCTCCTTAGTAATATTCATCAACCGCGGTAATATCTCCATTAAAAAAGGCAATCTTGACGCGGAATTCCTCTGGACTTTCGGAAGGACCGGGACCACGCCCGTTGGCATTTCGTTCTGGACATTTCTCCCATCGTTTATGGGGCCTAACACACGCGCACCTCCAACGATATTCCCATCCTCGTCTTGTCTAATCTCCAGCTGTGGAACGCTGGGAACGCTGAGTCCGCCGTTCACGCCGTGTGTCGGCATCCCTTGCTGCTGAGGATTCATCGGATTTCCACCGGCGACGACGGCACCTCCGACCGGAGCCCCTCTCCACTCCATCCCATTCAAACATGTATGTCTATCCCTCAGCACCGTCACCCTAGCCAGCGGTTCGCGGCCATTCTTCCTCTCCCAGTTACACCGTATGACAAACGGGCAATTCGGGTCCCTCTTACAGCCGACCCTGACGCGACCTGTATCACTCTTCAGAATCCGAGGCTCGAAGTGAGCTTCGATTGCCCATGCGTGAAGTGCTTCTTTGAAGGCTTTCAAGGTCGGGAATTCTTGTCGTAAGTGGAGTGGTGGCATATTGATGATTAGTGCGGGGGGGATAAGGTCAGGGAGAGGGGGCAGTTGGGGATGCCCTGATGTTGAGCTTGGGTTATAAGCTATGAGAATGTGGCACGATAAGCGGCTGACTGGGTCACAGCAGGATAGCCTGATGAGGCATCAAGAACGAGCAGGGTCCCTCCCTCCTGGACGGACATTTATTATAATTACTGTACCTTGCGGAGAGTAGTTCGTCACCTACAGGCATTTATCGGAAAGGCAAAGTTATGGATGATCGCTTTTGAATTGTCCGCCGGTCGCCGTAACTCATATATCGCTCAACTAACATGTTATTCACCCATCATCCCCGCGCAATCGGTTGATGGTCTACCATCTTGATCCTACTTCCTGCAAACAAAAAAGAAACCATGGTATGTCCAGTTGATTCATCCGTCCAACTAATATGCAATCCATCTGAATCGTCGAGTAAAGGAAAGACAAACAAAAAAAAACAACGCCTACAGAACACCATCAAACGCCTTGGATATCCCCTATATTCTCTCAATCCCCCCTTAAAAGTGTCCTGGAAGAAAAAAAAAGTATCTGCTGGGAATGGAGACTCAAATGAGTGTGGTTTGGCTGCTGGATAGCAGCTATTACCACTGTACGGAAAAAGTCTGTACATTTGAAGCAGATTAAGAAGTGTGAAGGTGTGATAATGAGGTCAATTTACGTATGCATCGATCGTGAAGTCCAACCAATCTAGCTCGTACAGAATAGACGCCGGCCGGTGGTAGGGCTGCCAGCAGTGTTTATTTTCTGGGCCTCGTCAAATATCCGACATCTAGATCAATTGTATTCGACATAGATGATGAGTTTGTCGTTCCTTTGCAGGGCGAAGTCCAAGTCGTTGTCGCTCAGGAGACCTGGCCTCTCCCCACTGGCCTCATCCTTGTAAAACAACGCAATTTCTTCTCCTTGTGGAATCTTTAGTCTCTCCCTGATCTTTTCATACAGTTGCTGATACTGAATATCCGTTGGAACCCGGATTGCAATGAGGTCATCCCCAAAGTAAATCTTGATCTTCATTGCCGAAGCTTGTTGGCCATTCACGCCGGGAGACATAGAGTTATTTGAGGGTTGAGAAAGTGAAGATCCTTGTCGAGCTGCTCCTGGAGGACCATTGGTAGAGAGGGAAGGTTGACCTCTTTGATGAGGAGAGTTTCTTGCAGGAGCAGCAGACAGCCCTGCATAACCAGCACCGTTCAGGTTTCCACGAGATGATTGCCGCGACGCTGCGTTGCTCGGAGAATCGGCGGAGGATTGTTGTGAACCGGCTGATAACCGATATTCCTCATTCACAGCATTGGGGTCCATCTCATAATCGCCTTCCCGAGGTGCAAAGAATTCCTTCACTAGTGTGCATCTAGAAATATAAGGCGGTTGTGTGAGGAGATTCTTGACATAGGCATCGAGGTTATGTTGTCTTCCTTCGGTGATTGCATCCGTAACATAGTTAATAGGGCCTGGCATATATGGTAGAGTTCTTTTTTGAGTTCCAGTGTTACCTGCCTCGGCAGGGAACTCTGTCAGAAGAGCTATTTGGAAGTCATAGAAGTCCTCATAATATCGAGACAATTCCCAATGACGTCCATCTTCCAGCGAAGCTTCTATGACGAACCAATACTTGTCCTCTGCAAAACAGTATCGGGGTATTCGAGCTGATATAGGGGCGTAAAGCTGCGAACTAGATTTCGCTCCGTAAGGATTCTGCTGTGGTTGTTGAGCACCTCGAGCTTGTTGCGACTCTCTCGCTGGGTTCTATAAGGATTAGTATTTAGTAGACTGATTATAGGAACCCCACTTACAAAGCCGTTCTGCTGACTCTGCCGGGCACCTTGCTGTAGACTCATGCGGTCCATGCCTTGTTCCAGTGTTTGCTGTTGCTGGGAATTCGGCACTTCAAACTTCCCTAAGGTGATACTGCTATTCTTGTAGTCCGCAGCCATCTTCTTCCATTCTTCAACCTTTGGTACACCTGCTCGTTGGACAGCCTCCTGTGCGTCCGTGACTGCTTGACCCGAAGACATATCTCTGATTTCGATGAAAGAAACAGGAATCAGTCCAGGTCCTCCCAGCCTTCCGATCGGCTTTGCAACAAACCACTCCGGGTTTGATTGCGCAATAACGATAATGGCCTCTCCGGCTTTGGCATCAAGCTCATCGGGTCGTTCCGCGGCGAAATCATACATGACAATGCCATAAACCATAGCACCCGATCCTTTCCCCATGGTTTTCGACGAGCGGGCTGTGTTTGTCCCAACCAATGTACCTGAACCTGAAGTATCGGAGTATCCAGAATCGTGATCGGGAGCTCTCACAGCCTGTGGTGACCTATCCGATTGCCCACTGTCTCTCTCGGTCTTCCCCAGCGCCTGAAAGAATGCAACAGGGACCAGTCCTCGAGCATCCGGCAGGGCTGGATTGCAAGCTTCGTACCAATCAGTATCGTTCTCACGTCCTATTACGTGGAAGAAGTCGCCCTTTTGAAAGGACAGTTCTTGGGTTGATTGAGCCTCATAGTCATATAGTGCGCGAATTACCTACATTCACGACCGTCAGTATTGATTCACTCGTGCCACATCAGGAAAAGTAATGACTGCAGACCTTTTTGGGTGGCACTATCGCGATGGCAGACTTTGGCGTTATGGATATGTGATTGACTTTTTCCTTATCATTTTTGAGACTCCTTCGGAGTGCCTGCAGAAACCGCATTGTTAGCAGACCATCTTCTTCCATGGCGTCCTGACCAAGCGCTGAGCAAAAGCGAGGGGAATCTTGACCTTCATATTGTTTGCGAGTGGTCCTGCTTTACGTCGCACACGTCCCAGCTAAGTAAAAGCAAATATCCCCTCCGAACGAATTCCCCTGTGTGAGCCGTCAGGATCGGGGGGCTGTCACCCAGGTTGGCGGTTTGTTCTGCGCAACTCTCTCCGGCGGGCGATATCAACAAGTGCGACCGATAGGGGGGTAGAGGTGAGGTGGTGGGCGAGGAGAGAACGGCGACGGAAAATGAGGCCTGCCGATGGACGATCGAAGGCAGCGAAGATATATGGAAGTGGGAATGGGAATCAGCAGTAGGATGGAAATTGGCTCGGCGCGCGTTGGTCGTTGTCGTCTGTGGATTTCTGTGGAGGAGTCGGAGGGAGAGGCTTTTGGGAGTTCCTTGAGGGTGAGAGTGGCGCTAACCTGTTTGGCGACACCCCTCCCTTCAATCGTCAAAGGGACCTGTCCAGTGAACACCACCAACTCCGACTCTCCGTCAAGGACTGGACGGTACTGGCACTGGCACTGGCACTGGCACTGGCACGGCGATGGCGACGGGGTTGGGCTGGGCTGGACTGGGATGGGGGGTGGGGGATAGAGAGACGACCACGGCGACAACCACGGCCACGGCCACGGCCACGGCGACGACAGTGACGGTGAAGACGTCGTATATACTGTCCTGTCAGATACGTGTTCTGGGCATTGCGATCCTGCTGCTACGGACGGACGACGCTCGTGGTTCTTGAGCGGCCTGAACTGAACTGGACTGGACTGGGCGGAGGGAACTATCCTCTCCTATCTCCACTTGCGGACTGAGTACAGCACCGCACTGCACTGCATTGCACCCTACAAAAAATAAAAAAAACTCCGTACGGTGCGACTTACTACTGTATCCTATCCCCAGCACGAGTCCTGTCGAATGCCGATACAATACGGTGCAAGGAACGGGACTGGCCTGGCCTGGCCTTGCTTTGCCTTCCCCTGCCCTGTCTGAGCTCGTCGATCCGAATTTAGAGCCCACGTTCGGCGCCGTCTGCGTGGTTGCACGTCTCAGATGCTGTTCCGGCGAAGGAAGAAGAAGATGACGAAGAAGCTTAAGATTTCCGATCTGTACAGCACAGCACAGCCTACTCCATTCCGTCCCGGACGTGGTGGAGACGGCGAAGTGCAGCGGGAATTGGGAATGCTTGGTTCTGGAATGATATCATTACTCGGCCTTGATAGTCATGCTGTTCCCATATGCAATCACACTTCATTAAGATACATATCATAACATAACATATCATATCCCCTCTCTTCACTGAGCAGCTTCCCGGGCTCTGCTTGGCCTGAGACCTCCCTTTCCCCTCCTTTTTTCCCCTTTTTTTCCTTTTTTTTTCTCACATCATCCTCGCAGATGGAATTTTCTCGATCACGAACCGCAGTCACTGTCCGAAGTCCAGTGCAGTAACTCACCCTACCTCTTACATTCAGCAAATCTTTGGCGTCTGCCTTGCATCGCGCACCTGCAGGTCCTCTGGGCTCTTCGGTGGTGTCTTTCGCGCGTGGCCTCGCCCAATCACCCTCTGGACTTCGCCTCTCAACCGCCTGCAGCCTCCGCGGCGGCACTGCTGGCCTTGAGATAGGTCGTGTCCCAGGGCTGGGCCTTGCACTTAATTCCCAGCTCGTCAAATTCCATGTTACCACTCGTCAGGTTCTCGACATTTCGACATCAGCTTTCTCTCGTGGTGACCACTCGCCACCATGACTCGGCCTTCCCCAGAGAGCTGGATGCTGTCCAGTAGCACAATCTGGAACGAAAAGCACGGTTGACATCTAGCAGCAGATAGATGAATGACAGATACAATAATGCGCCGCTGTATGACGCGATGAGGCCCGGACGGTGGCGGTCCTCTCCCAACGCTGTGCCCACACGTTACAAGCAGACGGTTCACTGACAGAATGTGGAAGGCCTCCCATCTCCGATGAGGGTTGTGCTAGGCCCCCAAGTCCAAGAAGATTGCTGTTAGGATCCAATCTCTGGTTATGGACACTTGAGACAACCGATGACCATCACCATCCGCGGGGGCCATTCGTGAAACAAAACGCTCCGTCATCATCACCCAACCCAGACCCCTTCCACCACATCGCAACAAGCAAAATGGCTGTCATCAAGCAATTTAAAGCGAACTACTCGTGATGAATCCAAGATTTTGATCAAAGAACGATATCAACTTCAATATTCGTTCTTTATTTCTCTCTCTACAGCTGACCTCAAATATACCCCCCCACCCTATTCCTTGACTTCTTTGAAAGTGGCCTGACAATTAGATATCTCTCCCTCCAATTTATTTCCACACTGTATCCGTCTCTTCCAATGCATCATCGAATCTTCTCCGGCTTCGGCTTCCCTCGCATAGATATCTTCCAGAAGCATTCTCTCTTCCGGATGCTTCTCCATCGGCCCAGGACCCCCAAATCGGATCCATCGCATGGCAGATTCCAGTGACAATCAACCAAAACCATACTCCACAAGAGGTCGGGAAGCTCAAGATCCGCATGATTGTTACAGCCATTCCCGAAAAAATTCCACAACGCTGTGGAGCAGTTACCCAATGTCATTCCGACATTCCGCCAGGGTGTTGTAGTATTTCGGGGAACCGAGATCTATGCATAAGGCGGGGGTGGGAGGGGCCTGGACCTGAAACGCGACGGAGTGCTTTTTCAAATTTGCGTGTGCCAAGACTTGGTGGGGAGAAATGTCTACAAGGAAGGCAGGATGATATTGCATTAAGGTTGTTTTCTAATGAGTGAGGAGTAGATACAGATCGAGATGTGACTCGTCTGGTGGCCCAACTCCTCTCAGAAGGCCAGCATCTTTCTGTCCAAATCTCAAATGCCCCTCTTCTGTGTCACGAGGTAATGTGAAATAGTAGAATTACAGTATCTGAAGATAGGCCCTTTTTGTAGACGTCAAGGCCATGATGGATAGATTTGCATAAAAAAACCTTACTCTTTCTCTCCATGGTATATAAAATACATCTATTCAAAGAGTCTAAGTACAGTATATATGTGTGTACTTGTTTGTCTCTTTGCACCTCGAATAGCACCTAAGTACCTAATTGCTTTAAACACTCTTGATCACCCTGAGTTTTTGAGAGTGAAGGGAAAAGTGTCTGCGACGATTTTGACAGATTCTCCTAAGTATTTTTGGCTATCCTCCCTCGCATCGACGATATTATCATAGCGCACGAGTATCTTACCAAGGCAAGTACTTAATTCTCTTTGACTATATCCATCAAAAAATACGCGGAACAAGCATACATTCAAAGATTACAGCATGAACTAGATTTTATGAGTCAAAGAGCAGATAGAATAGTAAATATATTGTATTGTTTTGGAGACAGGCCGAAGTGCTAAAATTTCGGCGCTATGAAGAGAATTTTGAGTGCATAGCACACAATTCTGGTAGGTATACGTAATTACAATATCTCTAAGTATGCCGGACTCCCTATGAAAATGACCCTCAAATGCAACACGCAATGCTGAAATGCTCGACATAATCCGACCCATGCAGCCACCGAACCGCCAACGCTGGAAGCATATGAATTGTCGAATAGGAAAGGATATTGGATGGTAACACCGTGAATCGAGGAAGAAAATGAAACTGTAAGCCAATGAATCCATAGATCCAATTCGCCTCGGTGCCCGTTATTGCCGGAATACACGAGTAGATAGCAAATGGATAATCTGCATCCCAAGCCTTCACATATCTTCGGTCGTAACTTCGTCACCAATGGCGAATGGAACGACCAGCGACTCGAAGGTTTCGCATGCCCATATCTACAATGCAAGTGGTGTAACGGAAGCGACTAGGATTTGACAAGGGAAAAAAAAAAATCAAAAGATCCAATATGGAGCTTCAAATAGATGGCATGCTGGGATAGGAGGCAACGGATACGAAAAGGGTTAGATTTGGCCTTTGATGTCGACTTTTCGAAAGGCCTCGCTCTTTGCAGCTTCGAAAATTTGAGCTGCTTTGCCACTAATAAAACGAAGACCGTCTTCCTTCTCTTCAAGGAGATGTTGGCCATTGTAGTCACAGATAAATTGGGCAGCGTCACCGTCGGATTCGAAACCAAGCTCCTCTGTAATGAATCTTAGCTTGACGTCTGGTTTGTATCTATTTAAGTTAGTCAGATTCGAAATACCTCGAGGAATGATTGACTACTTACGCTTTGCAAATATTCGCCAGAGCTGCCAGACGCTCTCGGATGACAAACATATCCATTAAATAGGCGCCCATGTTAGGAGTGTCGAGGTAAAGTCGGAAAAACCTATGATAGTTGCCCAAGGCTAATGCTGAACGTACGTCAAGAGCATGCTTGATGGCCGTTGCTTCTTTCTCTGCTGTGGTTAGATCCGCCAAAACGTCGTTAAGAGCGGTGCGATTAGATGTGTGAATGAAATACAGGATACGATACGCCTTGAATTCCACTGGATTTCCTCCTAGTTTCAGTGCATAAAGTGCACGAAGCTGAGTTTGACATTGATTATACTCACCAAGATCACCTTTCTCAAGGGCGATCCGGGCATGAATTTCGTAAACAGTGACGGTGAAGTCATTCTTGATCCGCTGCACAGTGAGATCCTGCCGCATAGATTTGAACTGATCGCAAATATAAGAGTAATTGCCCTCCTTCTTCCACTTCTTCTTTAGCAAATCTAAGGTTTGTCTTAATATATTCTCAGGTCGAACTTGAGATGGGACAGGAGCTGAAGTGAGCCGGAAGTATCGTTTCTCGAGAACTTGACAAGTTCCAACTACTGGGCCTGATGTAGGCTCTGGCGAGGGTGATGGTTTGTACGTAGATTTATAGCTGCTATCAAAACGGCGTTGTCGCTTCTCCAGGTTCTTCTGGAACTTACTTGTACTTTTCTGATTGTCGTCCTGCGATAATTGATGACGCTTGTCGAAAGTGATACGGTCTTCCAATCCATTGCGAGTGTTAGTGGCACGCCAAGGTGGGGTTGAAACTGAATCTTCATCATTTCCTCCTCCGATCTCTTGAGACTTCCTCTTCTTTGAATTCACTTCTTTTGGAATAATATAACCATTTCCACCCATTCTAAGGTCTATTGACTGCTGTTGCCACAAGAGAGGAGCTTGTGCACGCTCAAGTCGGATCATTTGCTGAGGCAGAGGGAGGTTATCCCAGTCAATTGTGTCAAGAGTGTTACTATCAGTGGCGGCTGTGATGGTCTGCTTTAGTTTGGCTTCTATATCGGCCCTAGGTACATCTTCAAGCAGGTTGCTAGGATCAAATGATCTTTGCACGTAGTTTCGAACGGGTTGGGGCCAGTTGATCTTTTTCCTTGGGGTTGGGGCGTCGACTGGAGGTGGATGAGCTTGTGGCGGGATATGTTGGTGAACGGTGTTGTAGGGAAGGGGGGGAGGTTCAAATGACTGTCGAACTTGAACAGGATGATATGCCGGTGGGTCTGCAGATATGTTAGAGTTACTTCCGGTTGCTAGAACAAAGCAGTTGGATGGTTCCATTGACTTACTTTGTGGGTAGCCGTACTGCCCTTGCGTGCCAGGCGGTGGCGGGATACTCGTCCAAGGAGGGTTCATCGTGGAATACATTCAGAATGGTATGCTTTTATTGTTAGTGACGAGACTTGTATGATCGCGACTATGCGATATGTTTAAATGCGTGAAGAGCAAGTTTGTGGATAGAGAGTATATTTCGGTGAAAGAATAATGTCGGCTGGAGAGAGTACTGGGAGGAGCGTGCTAAAAGATACTATCCGAGACGCGATTGCGTACATATCAGCACTAGTGATTTCAATACGAGTACGAGTTGATGATAAGGCCAAGCTGCAAGGCGATAAGAGTAACGTCTCTTTTCATCATCATCTTGTGTTGTTGTCAGGCGGGTAGTGCCCATCTCCTCCATGCAATAGGGAGCTCAGCTTACTTGGCACGACCGGATGTTTTTAAAAACCATTGACCTCACTACTGCGCTGAGGCCAGCGTATTTACCAGATGAGGTCTTACTGTTCGTCCAAGATAATGTAGGCCTCTACGAGGGGTAAGTGCTCCTAGACGTTACCACCTTGGAAGGTAAACATATATTAAACCACAAGGTTGCAGGAAATATAAAATACCAGATCATCAGAATGGTCAAGTTTATCTGACCTCTCACCGAATATGCTACGTCGACAATGAAGACCCACGAAAGAACTCTACCGCAATCGATTTGAAGGATGTGGATCGTTTCGAGTTCTATGTGGGTTGGGATCGCACCCTTAAACACTATATTTTCTCTAATTTCTATTCAGGCCGGGTTCCTTAAGTCTTCTGCAAAGATAACACTCATCCCAAAGCCGACCAAACGATCTTCAGTACAAAACCGAGCAGCAGCATATGCCGCCCCTTCCAGAAGCGCTACTACTTCCCCATTATCACGATCAGAGAGTCCTTTTCACCTCCCTACCCCCGAACCAGCACCTAAAAGCACTGGGACTTGGATATGTCCTATATGCTCTTTCTCAAATCCCGTCCCCTCAAATTTCGACCCAACTACTGCGGGCGAACGTACACCATTAGCTCCATGCCTAGCTTGTGGCATCAAACCGCCACTAAATCTTGTTTTGAAGGCTGCAATCACGAATGCGACAAGTCGGCCAATAATATCATCACCTGTACCTGTAAAGGCTCCTATACCACTTCGTAGAGGTATAGATGCTCCTCGACCCCAATCAGATACATGGCCGGACCCAATAGATAATGTCGCTCAGCTTAGAAATGCACAGACAAACATATCGACAGATAATGGCGCTCAGTTGAAAAGTTCCCAAACAACCACTGGCGCGTCTTTCCAATGTCCC
Source organism: Haplographium delicatum (assembly GCA_037952705.1). NCBI lineage: Eukaryota > Fungi > Ascomycota > Leotiomycetes > Helotiales > Hyaloscyphaceae > Haplographium > Haplographium delicatum. Next base: position 164,368 of record JAPZPC010000053.1, read on the forward strand.
AGATGTACGTTTCTTAACCATCCTTCACTGCTCTCATGCGAGATCTGTGGGGCACAGTTACTTTCTCAAGATCTTCCTCCTGGCTTGGGCAATACTGTAAGGCGTACTGAATCTCCTGGGCCGGTTCTAAACACTTTTACCGCACCTGGTACGGAAATTAACGAGAACATTAAACTCTCCTTCCGTGACGGTGGCGAAAAAATCTTTCATGAGCGCTTGAAAGGCTGCATGACCCAACGAAAATGGCTATTGCAAGGTGCTCCTCCGGTTCCAAAAGGTAACCGCCCTCCAGAGAGTGGTGGATCAGGGTCTTCAACACCAACGGGTGAAAGAGTGAAAACGGCTGGAATTGCGGGTCTCGAACAGAGAAGGTTAGAAGTCAGGAAGAACAACGAAATCGTCATAGGAAATGCCTTTGAAGACCTGGAAGCATTGATGGCATCAGCAAAGGAGATCATCGCACTCGCAGAATCATTTGCTGCAACCAATGACAATAACGGTTCGGAATCAAGCGTCGTTGCAAATGCCCTCGGGCTGGTAACTACAAAGGATATGCTAGGAAGTGGAAGCAACTCAGAATCTCTTTATATATCCCAACTATCTCGAAATTTAGCTGAGTTTTTAACAGATGACGCTAGAGGAATTCTTCGGAAATCTGGAGGGATAATCAGCCTCGTGGATCTCTGGGCAGTATTCAACCGCGCAAGGGGCGGAGTAGAGTTAGTCAGTCCTCTTGATTTTGAGAAAGCTGCAAGGCTATGGGAGCAGCTGAAGCTTCCCGTGAGGCTTCGGCAATTCAAGAGCGGAGTCCTGGTAGTCCAAGCCAGTGACAGAACTGATGAGAAGACAATAAAGGCACTTCTTTCATGGTTAAGTGATTTGCATGTTTTCCCTCCAGACAAAGAGCTCTCCTGGGACTGGCAAGTATTTGGCAGAGGAGTCACAGCGCAAGATGCTGCAGAGCGATTTGGATGGAGTATTGGCGTCGCAGAGGAAGAGCTTGAAATGGCCGAAGAAAAAGGCGCCATTTGCAGAGAGGAGAGCATCGAAGGATTGAAGTTTTGGGAGAATTGGGTTGATGATAAGAACTCCCCTAGTCTTGTTTTATAATATTACATGGGATTACAGCAACCCAACCCAAACGATGATCAAATTGGTGTGAGGGCCATTCACTTCCTTCTCAGGATCGAAAACTTGTGTGATGCATCTTGTTATGATTCGTAGCTATCGTGAACTTGTCTTAGGCTCGCCTAATCACAGGTGCCCACGTTTTCATTTACAGAATGGTAGCACGTGGTTATGTCCTCAAATCGCTCGCGCTCTCCCCTCTTCTCATTTAAGTATTTCAATTGTAGCTGGCACTATTTGGAACTGTCAAAGCAAAATTTTTAGAATTTCTTGCTGCAGATATTGTGGTAAAACGCAGACATTTCACATGTCCCATTCAAAGACAGCACCTGATGAATTCTGGATATGCTGCTGTAAAATTGAAAAGGGGAAGAAACTCTCGGTCAGCCTCCACTAAAGCCTCGAGCTGACAAGATCTTGTTGTACTTACATGTTGCAGTGCGGTCACATGAACCAACTTCAAAATAGAATATGTGCTAAGTGCAACCACGAGAAGTGTACTATTTGTCAAGAGTGGAGAAAGCAATTTTGAAAACTCCTCCCTAGTAGGGATGTGAAAGGTGAAATTGAAACATGACACACAGGACATGGATAACAGTGTGACCAACTTGTTCTCAGGATGCTCTGGAGGGGGGTGAACGTGGACGGCTATTGCTTTTTTGAAAGAGATGGATGGACCGAAATGTGATTTCTCTAGCATGAGGAATACTATTGATGTGATAATGTTTCAGAAACTTAAATTAGCAGTATATTTTCCCCATAATGGATGAGGGGGTCAGGCTAAATTTCAGCAAGTGACCCTGCCATTATTCTAGGACGATAATCGAAGTCACAGACTGTAATATGAGGATGGATAACTGTCGATAAGGTTCAGAACCTTCAACGTTATAAACCAAAGGGAATTTCATCATCCTATGTAGATCTGGATAAGCTAGCAACCTAGTCACTTAAGCCTGTAGGAAGATACTATTTTCAATTTCACGGGAATAACCTTATCACTGCGTCTGGTCAGCAATATCAGTGAGTATGACTTCTATGAGAAAGTTCGAATCCATCAGTCCCTTATGAGAGAATCAACCACACTAATGCGCCCAACTTCTCGTCCAAAACGGCAACAGGCTTTATTAACTCCTCGCTCTATTAAGACCCGTAAGTAACTAGGAAAATTATAAACCACCTCCATTCCCATTAAAGTGATGGGAAATCAGAGCTTTGTAATCGAAATTTGCAGCGTCCTGTCCAATTTCAGTCTGAAATGGATTGCAAACGGCAGAATTGAATCGTTGACAATTCAGTTGCCCTTACTTTATCAAACTTGACAATACCTACCTGCAAGTATTCTTGGATGGTCGGGTCCTATGGTGTGTTCGCTATTACTCGGATTGAGCTTTGTGTAGTTTGAAAGTCTGATGGGATAACTTGGTTCAAATGATCTGCTGAAAGTAGACCTACTCGAACGCCAATTCGACTAATACAGCCACGTTAGGGCTGAGATGCGGAGTCAGAAGGAATATCCGTTAGGATAATTGGGGAGTTGAAAGTCGGCGAGGACTCTATAATTCTAACTAGGCCATGATAGCTCTAAGGATAAACAGATTATGAGGCTTAGAGGAAGCAGTTGTAGTTCTTGCTGGGAGGAAGGGAATCGTAGTCAGCAAGAACGGGAAAAGAGGACTTCTTATATGCCCGACAAGGCTGAAAAATATTTCACATATCATAAATACCAAACGGAGGTAGAGATTTGTGAATTCTTTTTGAAATGTAGAAGGTGTATCGGACTAGGAATCAAACCTCATCAAGAAAGCAAGCAATCAAATAATCAAGTAGGAGGCGTTGATCAATCCACCTTGCAATGGGATGAGATCTCATTCGTTGGTATCGGACTGCCAATAATTCATCCATCGGATGTGTTCAACCTATGTAAAGAGGAGATAACAATTCAGCTTCGTTGAAGAGCCGAGATTTACTTCGGAATTCAATTACAAGAGAAAGCGGGAAGGGCCCAAATCCCTCACTCCCTTATCTTAAGCGACATCTGCCAAGATCGCGCGTTGAACGCGTCAAATAGTTGTTCTACTGCAATCGTAAATAACGCGAGACACCTCACTACCCCGCCATCGAACACTGGAGTGTTCTATGAAGAAACCATTTCTACTGACTACAAAACATTGTGGCAGCCGGTAGAGAACCATCCTGATTTTTTTTTAAATGGCAATTGAATACCCAAAGCTAGAAAAATAATGGCACCTGAAAACTCCGCCCAGCAATACCCGCTTTACAACACGACCTTCACATTACATCGCCTCTCGCCTCTTTACATAGGTAGCCAAGACCCTCTCAATAATTCGACACTTTACCAGCACGCTCGAAGATTCCGAGATATTCTTGCAGGAGATGTCTTACGCGGAGTACGAGTTGGCCTGGCACCTGAGGATAACCAGCTTGCCCGCGCTGGACAATTACAAAATGTAACATGGCGGCTATTACCAGAAGAAGAAGACTGGGCTGCGGATGACGAAAGGGAACTAGGCATTGATGACACTTCAATCGGCCTGCGAACAAGCAGAGGAATCCTGGTTACGGTAGTCTACGAGAAGATAATATACAAAGCTGTATTATGGCGGGCTCAAGAGGGGTCAGACGATTATCCGTCGTCAATCAGTATTGCAACAAACGAGGACGGCTTTCAGCATTTCCCCTTGCTAATGTTGAAAATGCCAGCGCCCTTGAGGGAGACATTTTCAGACTATCTCTCTTCAACTTTTGATACAAGGATCTCCGCTCTACAACTCTCCAGCTCGTTCTTGACGAATTCCTTTGAGAGATACATTTCAGATATATCGGTAGGCGAAGAAGGCTCTACATTGGATCCTGTGGAACAAAACTACTCTCTAAAAAAGATCATCAGGGAAGCAATCATTTTCGTTGGATTTGATTTGCCTGGAGGGTCTTTAAAAACTGTCGATATTCAGATTTCACAAGAGGATCTACCGCGAATGGTTGAACAAGGAGAAAGAGTTAGAGGCGATGGGAAAACACCATTTCTAGATGCACTTACTGGTTATGTAATGGCCCACTTGTCACTGGATTTAAAGCACGAGAATGTTAAGATTGTGCGGATTGCTTGTGGAGCCTTTGTTATTGGCATCGATGGAAGAATAAAGCTCACCCAACCTTTACGCGGGGATGATGGGGAAAATCCTCAAAGTAGAGCTACAAAGAGGCTGATCTATAGCCTGATCAGAAATGCAGAAGGTGTTCTATCTGTTGGAAATGTAGTCCCTTGAGCCCGCACTGCAATCTGTTTAGAACATAAGAAGGCAAGGAACCAGACTGCAAGACAGACCAGTCCCACAACATTTGGGAATCAAGGTCATATTAGCACCCAATGGGCACCTAGGGACAGTCTGTCAACGATCTCCTTTATAAAGATCATAGTTGACTTTCCTGTCCATCCTGAAGGTTCTTAAGGGCCCAGAATTATACGCCGTTCGCACAAAATTATTCTATGCTTATGCATCTCGGCCGATATGAAAAGAAAATAAGAAAACCTGATCCTAGGTTCCAGCATTGAACATATAAATTTTCCCTGGGTCTGAAGAGCAGTCAAAATGAAGTGAGTCATGTCTGATCTCATATCTACTTGGCATATTTATCTTAATATTTCTGGATTCTCTCTTCCGCAGCAGTCAGCTGTAAAATGTTATGAACTCTGGGATCTGCTCTCATCGCTGCGAAGAAATGGCACATTTGGAATTCTGGCTAATAGGTCAACTTGAGGCGAGGTGGCGGGGAGTCTTGCCGAGAGTGGGGTGGATTCGATTACGGACAGACTTATTAGGCTGTAGTTAATTGTCTTCAGATTTGTAGTCAACTCTACTTCATGTTTTTGTATGAGTGTAAATATTTCTTGTATTATCAGTACTTCTTTGAAAGCTTAATTCTTTGCAACTGTTCAAAAGATGCTCGAGGTTGTTTGTAGCGGTACCCCAAACCAAATTGGCGTTCAACATGGCAAAATAGCAAGCCTTCACATCAGTCGGTCTATAGTATTCTACGAAAAGCTGTTCCAGCAAAAATGCAAACTGGATTGGGAGCAAGTAAAATTGTTCGGTCTAAAATATCAATCCTATCTAGAACAGAAGTGGCCGCAATATGTTTCCGAGATGGAAGGTGTGGCTTCTGGTGCTGGCGTAACATATCCAGATATCTTAGCTCTTAATGTTAGGACCGAAATAGCTTTTGGAGCTTTTAATGACGGGTGTACCGCTTTATCATGGACAGGAAAAGGCTCGTCGATCTTAGCTCAGAATTGGGATTGGAATATCAAGTGCGTCATATTTTAACCTGCATTAGAGCTGTCCATTAATTATACTGAAGACAAGCCGAAAACCTCATTTGGTTGAAGATCAAGAATGACTGCGGTCTAAACATTCAGATGATTACCGAAGCTGGCATTATTGGCAAGATTGGGATGAATTCTCAAGGTGTAGGCTGCACTCTGAACGCAATTAAGGCTAAAGGCGTCTCTTTCTCAAAACTTCCCTGTCATCTCGCATTACGAACTGTGATGGAAAGCCAGAGTCGCGACACAGCTGTTGCCATAATAAAGAAATTTGGACTAGCCAGTGCTTGCCACATCACAGTTGGCGATGTAACTGGTGGATCGGGTTTGGAATGCAGCAGTGAAGATGTTGTAGAATTAGAAATGAATGGTGATGGTATTCTGACACACACCAACCATTATGTTTCGAAGCATAATAATAGTGTTATCGAATCACCAGACTGGTTGCCAGACACCAGGTTTCGACTAGGGAGGATAAATGAATTGTTGAGTGCTTCTAAGGAGGATTTGGGAAGTGATGCTGTGGAAACAATTCTAAAAGATGAAATGGAAGGTAGTGGGGCGTCTATTTGTAGGGCTGAAGGGCAAGATACTCTTGCCACACTGTTCAGCATTGTGATGGATTTGAGAAATAAAAAAGCGAGGGTGGTAGTGGGAAGGCCAACAAATCCATTGGAGAAGCTGATTTTGAACCCATAAACTACAATAAAGACCTTCGAACAAATTTGAAAACCCTAATAAAAAAATATGGTATCTGAAGTTTAAGGTTGTATTATTTAATTATATGAAACTCGTAATATTAATTGCAAATTCTTGCCCAGAGATGTCCCAAACTCCAGCGCTATGCAATAAAAGGCAACTAAATAAGTTCCTTATGATGCAAACGGCTCCATCGAAAGCCATAAAATTCGTTGTTCAGAAGTAAGCCATTGTGTGGCATGAGCAGAATCTCATCATGCTTGTATCAAATCTGGTACTGCTGGTCCAACGCCTCGGAGCAAGACGATTTTGTTGCCATTAACCAGCGCATTCCCAACCTTTTCATTAAACTCTAAAAGCCTCCCCCCCTCAACATGAAAGACTCTGAGTTTGTCCTTTTCGTCCATACCTTGGTTATTTACGTTTTGAACATGCAAACTCTTTGCAGCCGCGTCCAAGACCCTTCCTATGACCCAATCCTTCGAATAGAAGAAAGCGCCGCTGGGAAATTTCGAGGTTGTGGTAGCAGCTTCCGCTTCGACCAATATGTATACCCGTTTCTCTGGTGGCAATTTGTCGTCCCCTTTCGCAGTCTTTTTCAAGTTGTTGGTGGCAACGATGCGCACCGCAGCAGATGTAGGTTTTGGTTTTGGCAGGACTCGACTGGCCATGCTTGCTTTCTGAGCGGTACCCCACGCTTTCAATTTTCCAAAGGCAAGTCTAGCACTATCTGCTTGTGTATCGAATATGCCAACCTTGGCCCCGATCGGTATTAAATTCTTGCAGTTGTGGTCCTCTTTTAGTCGATGCTTGAGGCAGTAATCTCTATTACAAGTCGTGCAGTGTACAGCAGTAGATAAGCTTGTCCCAATTATCGTTTTGCAAGACGGTGATGCACAAGGCTTCTCGATCTCAGCCATCAATTTACCTGCACCGAGCGATGGCGTAGCTAGATTGGCTCTCCGCCGTCGTGCTGCCCACTCTCCAGCTTTTGGACAGCGATGACCAGTCTCGGATCGGTGATCGAGGCAAAAGGTACCTCGGCATGATTCGCATCTGAAGGGCAGAAAGTCGAGTTGATTGCAGTACTGGAATTGACAGTGTGCGCCAATTAGCGTCGGATCTTTCTCGTCCATCGTAGTGAACGAGTTTTCTTCTGTGGGCTCCGAGCTTGATGAGGAAGCCATTATGAGCGAGTGAGGCGAGAGGCTTAATATACGTTGGAGTTGATGTTGCAGGCAGATGATGATAGCGTAATGATGGCGAGGCTGAGATGATGAAGATATGGCTGACTGATCGACGTTAGAGTCTTCTGGAACTTCAGCCTTGGCCCCATTTTAGAGTTTCGCTTAACTTAATCGCCCCTTTCTGACACAAGGGGCGAAGGAGGCAAGGCAGGGGACAGGGTTCCGGAGCTTTTCATTTTAGTAGTAGATAGAGAATCAGCTAAAGGAAAAGAAGAATACTCAAGCAGAGCTGTTAGTAGAAGTGTAAGAGCCTAAAAGGGTTTGTTCCGCAAGTGCCCATTTATGGTTATCATCACGTGACCCAAAACACCTTCCTTCCCTGTCAAACTTCACTGTCGGGACATTTGACGATATTTCACTCATGTTGTGTGTGCGGGGGGGTATGATCCTATGTAAAGGACTGTAGAAAAGCGAAGATTATATTTGTATAACTCATATGTGTATATACTGTGAACACGTCATCAAAAACAGGCAAACATTTACCAATCCGACAAAAAGGTTTTGACACAGGGAAATCAGAGAAGTCAAACATTCTCACTTCTGTTCCTCCCATAGCGGACATTATGATCTAATCATTTGTCCTCTGGATCCACATGATTGAATTGGGGCCCTATGAAAACAAAGGCGAGAACTACACAACTTCTCTTCTAATCCACTCATCAAGATCAGCTCCGGTTCCCAACTGCCAGCTCATGAACATATTTGGATTAGGGCCAGCTCTCAGAGGCAAATTCTCACGCCGATTTTCTCCCTGTTGATGGGCTTGCTGCCAGAACCAGTCATAGTCTGGTCGAAATCTCTATAAAAACTAAATTAGCTGTTCTAATAACGGCAATTTGGGGGAAACGAACCTTGGGTCCCGTAGAATTCCACTCTTTCCCCATCCTTAGAGGATCCAATTGTCGTCCTCGATAAAGCGTTCTGCCAATACGGCTAGATTCTTCTGCCGTGAACCTTGTAACGCCTAATCCATGCGAGTTGACTCCATAATTGCCTACTCCATTTCCAAACCAGTCATGTGGAGTGGCCCACTCTCTATATCTTCTAGTATGTGGATCGTACCTTTTCAACCCTCTTGAGGTACACCATGGCTTGCTGTCAAAGCTGGCTTCACTCATTTGGCACGCAATATTGTGGTATGAATCCCTGAATTCCTTAGCATCATATCACTCAGATAGAGAACCTTTCCCACCAATTTCCCCAAAACTCGGGTGTTATGGGGGTGGAATCTCCTTTCCTCTGCAGAAAGACGTCTGGTCCCCTTCCAGTTAATACATTATTTAGTCGGCCAAAAAAGCCACGGTGACCGCTCCGGCCTCTAGGACCATCTTTTGGCCAGACAAACTGTAAATCTGGCATTTTTTGTAAAGCGAACAAGAGACGGCTCCTTAAAAAGAAGAGACGGTTAAAAATGTCAAATGTAAAAGGAATTCGTGAAATTTAAATAAAGAAGAGAGAGTTGACAACGAGATTGACATCTTGCTATAATAATGACTCTTAAGCGACACATTCAAAAGTTTGGAGTTTGGTCATATAACTCATTACTAGTTGCTTCAAGCTTGTCAAGCTGAGCTGATAATGATTCCATTGCACATGAGCAATAGCAATAGCAAACTGATATGGAACAAAATATGGAACAAGCTAGTACGAATACCAACACACCACATCTGATCACTATCCTTGTTTCATTTCAATACTCCTGGGCCTTACGTCTCATCTAACGTCCATATTAACCTCTTTGGATAAGCCGGATTTGTAAGGAAACTTCCAGCGCGCCAATACAGACTTCCCGACAACTTGGAGTGACAGGATGTCAGGTTCGAGCTTCTAGATACTAGCACAAATATGTGGATCGATGAGAGGCCATCAGACACGCAGGTTACGGGAGGAAAAAAGCAAATTCAGATTAAATACGTCCTGAAGAATTGAAATGTGAGGGGTGGTGGAGTGTGGTGGCCGGAGAATAGATGCGCCGAAACTAGCGCTATCGAGGACACGGGCCATGCTATCGGCAAGTAAACATGACGCCTGACTCTGGGACGCGACATTAGAATTTATACTTACCCAGCATTCTATCTTTATTCTGCTTTATTACCACAATCGAACAGTTCATTGTCGCGACCTCAAAATTGGTCCATGCATAGTAGAGAAACACAGGTGCTGGCAAACCTGAAATCCCCTCCTACTGCAAAAGTACTGTAATACGATATTGTCCGTCGCGGCCCGCCAACAATCTCGAAGTCGACGAAACTCCCTCAATTCTTTTTGACTACAGAATCTTTGCCCAGGGCTTAGAAGAAAATCATCAGTCATTGCCTACCCACTTGGAAACTCGAACTTTGAAAAGAATCACATTCTTGCCGAGACAAAAGCGCCTGGAAATTGGTTTGAAGTGCGAAGTGTTGGAGAGAGAATTGAGACACGGATAGGGCAGGAATTGTCTCTATTTACTCACCATTTAACGATTATATATGGGAGAGACCCGATTTAGTACTGTGATTTGTACTGGCTAGTTATGCGTTGATCGTTTTTGGATATTGACGCGTTCTAAGGAGCGGCAGAAAACACGAAACCACTACCAGCACAGGCTAGAGCCTCGGGCTGAGAACTAAAAGACATTGAACGAGCGGGGGTTTACATTTCAGCTCATGAAATCCTGAAGAACAGACACTTCTGACGTGATTGGGACGTGTAAGCTACGTGACTTTCGTGTTGGATACGGGTGAACTCCCAAAATCTCATTCTCACGAAAGAGAGGCGTTTCCTAAGAGCTACTTTTGTTACTAGAAGGCAATCAGAATTATGCCTACTATTCATGTCAGGCCAGACGGTAGTCTGGATCTGCAACGCGTTGCAGATACAATGGCTAAATCTCGAAAGATGGTTGTTATAACAGGAGCCGGAATTAGTACAAATTGTGGAATACCAGTGAGTTTACCCGTAGATGCCCTTTTTGGAATTCTCTCTCATATGTATAGGACTTTCGATCTGAAAATGGCTTATATTCCTTAATTCAATCTCAATATGATGCAGCCATCCAGAATCCACCCTGGCAACAGGAAAATACTTTTGATATTGATGACAGGCCAAAAAAGAAGAGAAAACAGTGGTATTACGAAGTTGTTGCTCCTGACGGGCAAGTTGTCAATATTATAGATGAAGACCTTCCGCCATCACAGCAGACTGACGAACCACAACCATCACAAACTCGTTCAAGTAATACTAACACTACCAATTCTCGTGCCAGCACGCCCACAGTTGGCTCTTCAGACGAAAGTTCTTTGTCTAGCTGCCCATCGACAATTTCTGACCCGTCAGTTGAAGACTCAAGCTTCAAAATATCGCCACAATTATTGTCAGAAAAGACGCCTCCGGGCGAAGTTCGCTCTGACACAACTGCGGAAGAGAGTTCGCCTGAAAGCCGTTCTACAACGCCAATTTTTCAGGGTTTAGTCTCCAAAAGCTCCTGCAAAATCCTTCCACAAGCTGAGGAGGCATTCTCTTCCGCAAATTTGACATCTTCAGCTTCAGGATTGAGCAAAAGACCACCCTCGCGATCAGATTTGCTTAGACGCCAATCAGCCCCAGATCGTCTCTCTAAATACACTGTTGCTGAGGCTTCGAGCTCTTCCGCTGCTGCCCTTCCTGCTACACGTGCTCAGATCCTCCAAAGAGAGGAATCGAGCCTTTTATCAAAATCAGAAGACGACGAGCCGTCGACATTTCCCTCTTCGCAGTCATCCCGCGCAAGTCTGCCAAATCTCAAGGGCCGAGATTTGTTTGACTCCATGATATGGTCCGACCCCTTCACAACATCAATATTTTATATGTTCATTTCAAGTTTGCGTCAAAAAGTTCAAGATGTCGAATCTCCGACAGCAACGCATAAATTTATTCGAAGTCTTCGTGACGCTGGTCGATTGGTCCGTAACTACACTCAAAACATCGACTGTTTGGAGGAAAGGGAAGGACTATGTACAGACCTTACGAAGGGGCCAGGAAACAGGTCGCGATTCAGCTACAAATCTCAACGAGAGCCTCGATCAGAGAACGTCGACGGAGATAATTCTCGATCTGGAGGCGTCGAATGTGTGCCGTTACACGGAACGCTCTTATGGCTACGTTGCGGACTCTGCAATAAACTTTCCAACTGGGATGAAGGAGAGAGAGTCGCAGCAACTCTCGCGGGTACGGCGCCAGATTGCCCAAGCTGTACCGAATACAACGCCAAGAGAACTGGTCGAGGCCGGAGAGGTCTCGCAGTCGGCCGCTTAAGACCAGATATTGTTCTTTATGGTGAAGAGCATCCCCATGCAAATCTGATCTCACCGTTGATTACCCATGATTTGAGCCTTGGCCCGGAGATCTTGCTGATTATGGGTACGAGCCTGAAAGTTCATGGTTTGAAGGTTATGGTGAAAGAGTTTTCAAAGGCGGTGCATACCAAGGGTGGCAAGGTGATTTTCATCAATCGTACCAAGCCACCAGAGAGTATTTGGGGGGATGTAATCGATTACTGGGTAGAATGGGATTGTGATGCATGGGTTACAGATCTAAAGACAAGAAGGGAAGATATCTGGCTGCCAGCAAGTGTAGCAAAAGAAGAAGAAAAACGAAGAGAATCATTGGGCGAGTCAAAATCACAGATAAAGAAGCCAAAAGATTCCTTAGGCCGAACCCAACGACATACAAAGCAGCAGACAAAGCAGCAGACAAAGCAACAGACAAAGCAACGACAGCGACCACAAGCCTTCAGGGATGATAAGGTTAATGGTGTATACTTTACTTTCAGGATCCTTGATACGCTAGGAAGGTTTACCGACTCGAACGGCCAGGAAGCCTCTAGATTTCCATACTGGCATTCATCATCACGAGCCTCGATCTCAGCCCGCCAAGTAAAGCTGCCCAAGAAATTGCAACCAGTCAAGAAATCAATGGTATTACCTGTGACGAAGCCAGAGACAAAACCTAAGATCTCAAACCCGAAGATTCCACACCCGAAGTCAAATAAGCGCAAGTCATACCCGCCTGATCCACCCTCTCTTGAGGATAACAAGAATAATGTCGCGTATATCGTCACTACGATGTGGGATAATCTTAGAAAGATCGCGCCTAACCTTTCAGCACCTCCACCCGAGCTTCGACTGCCTCTCCTGGAATTGTCCAATTTGCCAAGCTACTTAACTCCCTTTGCTTTCAATGCAAATTCCAATCATTTACCTAACATTGGTGGAAGTCCTAGAGCAGGTTGGGAACTGTCAAAAATGAACCTTATTACGCACCCCCCATCAGGCTCTGCGATTCCAGTACATACACCCAAGAATGTTGGAACAAGAACTATCGGCCACAGTTATAGAACAAGAGCATCGGGGAGAGTTTCTACATCGGAGACGATAGTTGTGGACAGTGGCAGGACTTCATTGTCATCCCAGACGTCCGATACAATCGTTGTGGCAACAACAGAAGAAGAGAAAGGAGACTCTCTGCCGACACCGCCCCCTAGCGGTGACCAAACAAACAGGACAGAACGAATCAAACGGATGGGAAGCATTGGTGCAATTTTGTCCAGTGAAGATGGATCAGAGGAGTGGCATGATGCCCCAGAAGTCATGACATAGAAGGATATTGTGAGCATCAATCTTCTTGGCAAGAGGGAATTGATGTATAATGGAACGCTTTATATGATGTTTAGAATAAGATGTCTAGATACCGGGTTGAATGACTATTAATGACTACTCCGCAGGCTGAAATTCTGAGTGAACAAGTGATACATAATGAGATAAAAGCTGGTCACCTGCCGACTATTAGCTGTGATTGTTTTGTAGGACTTTTAATGTTCTCATCTGCAATTCTAGCTACTACTCCAACGGTATTATATCCTTCCTATCTCTTTAGGTATTCCGGATTTTCATCTGATGAATCACTTATGTCTCGCGCCTTGCGCCTCGGTTAAAAAGGGGTAAGTGAGCTGTCTGGAAAGGCCTCAAATATAATAAAAGAATAGTAAAATAGTTTTGATGGGTACAACGGTAATATTATATAAGTACCAGTACAGCAGTCTCTCGGTGAGTTCTCTTAGCTTCCTTCCGTATATATTCCCATTTGTAAGTTGGCTTTCTTACTTTCCATATGTACATAAGGGAAACCCCTCAGTTATCAAACCGTATTAATACTTGAAATGATTTAGGAGTGATCTCCATTAAGGATCAATTGCGCATAGAATCTAATGCCCTCCAAATGTTCCTTCATCCCCTGTCTCTCATCAACAGTATGAATATTTGCCCTTCCCTCATCCCGCACAGGACTAAACCTGTAAATATTCTTGCTCAAACTCCAGTAATATTTTGTATCAGTATTCCCAGTCATCAGACTTGGTGCCACTATTACATCTTTGCCTATGACCTGCTTGATCGTCCCGGTGAACATTTTGTAAGCATTAGTGTCAAAAGGGGACACAGGTGATGGTTCGAGTGCCTCGTCAAAATCTTCTAGAATGATCTGGCCAACAGAGGAAGTAGACGTATTTCCCGAAACGGTTCCCCATGCATTTAGTGACATGGAAAACTTTGGCAAAATTTTTGACTCAATGACAGATTGTAGCTTAGCACGGACATCATCGACGTGGCTTTCCATCGCGACGCGGTGATTAATTACTGCATAAACCTTCTCTGGAAGAGCATTTATTTTTACCCCTCCAGAGATAAGATCTGTTGCTTGAGAAGTTTGCATGAGGTATCGTTGGCGGATGTCTTTTTTCGACAGGTAACCAGCGACAGATTTGGCTGCTTTCTTGCTGGTAAGTGATTTTTGGATAGTCTTACGCAGCCAAGAGTCCATTTTAGGCCCATATTCTGCTGTACATTGTAGAGTGGTAAAGAACGCTGTTGGTGTTAACAGTTATTTTATTGCCTAGTGGTAGTGTACTTACGATTGACTGGTGTTAACTCTGGCTCATATGGGGCTGCTTCAATGGCCGAGATAATCTGAGACAGAATTCCGACTCCGGTATGGTCTGGTGGAACAGATGAGTGCCCGCCTTCCGTCTCAACAATTACTCTGACATCAAAATAACCTGTGAAGGAGTTAGTGTGAACCCTTAGATTAAGGTTTAAATTTACCCTTCTCTCCTAACCCAGGTAGCGCGAACATGATACCCTCCATTTCCTTAATTCCTAGTCCTCCTTCATCGAGGATAAGTTCAATTGAATCTTTACCTCTTGTCTCTTCAAGGTGTTTAGCAATGTACCTGGCGCCCTGGGGTCCGCTGATCTCTTCGTCAAATCCAAAACCAGCAAGTATGGTCCTTTCCGGCGTAAAATCCTTCCCAAGCAATGTTTCAAAAGCTTCCAAGACACCAATGACGACATTTTTACAATCACTGGCGCCACGACCCCATATAAATCGGCCATCGTAATGTGCAGAGTATGGTGGATATGCCCAACGGGATTCGGTCTCTTTTGGAACAGGCACGACATCCTGATGACCCATAAATAAATATGGTTTCAAGGATTTATTATTTCCTTTCCATTCAAGAAGAATGCCATAGGTATTGATTGGTATGAATTCGAGTTTGGAGAACCTAAATACGATATAGATTAGCACTTAGTCAAGCTTTGTTTCAGGCTCACTTACACAAGAGGAAAAGTCTTCTCCAAATATTGATGAAAATCAGCAAAAATATCCCATCTCGGATCCTCTCCAACCGGACCCATATGATCAAAACTTTCCGTTGGTATTTGTACGGCACCTTGCATATTCTTGAGGCTTTTATCAAAGAACTCATTGCTACTTATTTCGTCCTTCACTTCCCTCTCCAATTTCTCTTTCTCGGCGGATAGAGCTTTGAGCGCAGGGAACTGTGGGCATGCCGGCTGCCCAGAAATTGGATATGACTGTGAATCCTTTGCGTTATTAGCGGCCTGGACGATGATCAAAGCTACCACGACACTCGCGGCAAGGATTCCTGGCAGCGCCCATTGCCATAGCCGTTTGCGGTTCCAGTGCTTTCGTCCTGGAGACGGCTGTAGAGGATCTGTCTCTCCTTGCGGAAGAAGAGTGTAGTTCGGAGAATTCAAAGGCATCTTGATGACTTTTTCAGATGATGTAAAAAGTATTATTCGTCACGAACGATAGAGCATTAAGTAGGGAAGGTGGGGGTGCCACTAGATCTGAAAGAAGACTAGCGTTTCCCCGCATTAATCTCGTCACTACTATACCTTTTCCCGCCTGGTCTAAAACAAATCGTCAAGAATTCTGCGCAATCCTACTTTGTCAGGATGCTCTCGGAGCTGCTGTTGAAAAAAATGTCCTCAAGTGAGGCTACAGTCTACGTCTTACAATATCCATATCTACGTGAGCACCAAATTGGGGCGAAAGTCGCCCCAAGTGGCCCTGATACTACGCATTATTCAATGATCATTCTTTATGTCCCAGAACTGATCCCCAATCTCAATCTCCCACCCTACCTTGACCGCATAGGGCATTTTATACGGGGGATATTCTGGCCATTTCTCTTTGATAAGTTCCACCATCCCGTCAAAGACCATCTTATATCCGTTCGGCCCCAGATGTAGCCCTTACAATATTCTATCAGCGACAGCACGACTTTAAGGATTCAGAGTTCCCACCATCATATAGCAGATCAACCAAAACAGCGTTCTTACCCAGCTGCTTTGATCCTGGGAGAACCTCTCCTGGTTTCCATCCAGCTCTATCCATAAAGGCAGTCCAGACATCTAGCACTGCTACATCATTTTCTTTTCCAACCTCTTTTACAGCACTAGCGTACTCCTCTGCATCCAACGCTTGCCGAACAGCTCCCTCATAACCCCAGGCACTGCGAGATTCCTCTAGGGTAAACTCGTCAAACGGTGGGGGGGTTATCAAGATAATGTTTGGCGAGTGGGCTCTAACAGCTTCGTGGTTGATGATTTCATTGAGATTCTTTTTGAACCGCTCTACTGGGACATATTGCCCAACAGATAAATTCTTGTTTGCGTCATTTGCCCCAAACCATATGGCCTGGATAAAATATGTGAGCACCCTGGACCTCAGCGCGCACCGTCTCTTGAAAACTCACCAGAAAGCGAATGGAAGCTTGGTCAGGAGTGGGGAGGATCTTTGGGAGCACTTCGACGGCGTGGTCGGTATTGTAACCCCTTTGAATATGAGGTGAGAGATCCAATGATATAAAATATAGAGAGGGGGCAACATACGCATAACCACGATCTATTATATCAAGCCGTCGTACAAAGGCTGCCGAAGAAACTTGATTAGTTTCTAGATATCATTGAAGCAGGCGGTAACATACCAGCTTGGAGTTCGGCAGCAAAAGCAAACCCTCGAGACTGGTCATATGCTCCTTGAGTTATGCTGTCACCTTGAACCTAGTAAATAATGTTGAATCCCTTATCATCGATTGAGACTGACCGAAAAGAAGGAATTGTCCTAGTGGAGGCTAATCACTTGTGAGTTACTGCTCCTCACAAAATATGCAAAATTAAACCCACCATTGTCTTTATTGCTCTTTTTAAATATCACTCTTTATATATGAGCGGCCGTAGAATGTATTCTTTTATTTCTGTCGGTTGCTCTTCAAGGTTACGAAAAATCCCAAGTAGGCCAGCCCTAGGTGGAGTACCTTTCACGTGATAGCCTATTCAGGCTATTTTCTTGCAGTAGTATTCTTCTACAACGGTTAGCAAATCTCCAAATACAGCAAAATATCGGTTCATAAAATTCGAAAGTGGGATCGAATTTAGATCCACCAGTAGCGTGTTCAGTCCAAGTCCGAGATTCTTTACTAGGTTGACAATGTCAGCGGTTAACGTATAATTTTATAAGTGTTTGCGAAAGAATCCAGTGAGCTAATCGCTATTTCGGAGAGCTGAATACCTTAAGGGAATTAGTATGCTGGGTAATTGGAAATTTGTCCTATGCTCGATTTTGCTCTCGGTTTGATTAGGTGGTATCGGGCATACAAACGTCTTGTAGGGTATGAACAAATCGGCGCATTCGAGAAGCAGTACACCAGGAACCCTGGAAACTTTTAGACAGGACGCTCTTCAAAAGAAGTATACGTTAAAATTATCTGAAGAAATATAAACAAAAGATTGTCTTGACAAAATCCTAAGCATTGCTGCGTATGTGCAATACCAAGTCGGCATCGAGAAGAGAAAGTCAACATCTGGGCTCAACCGCCAATTCCCAATTCTTATTCAAGATACAATCCTGTCCCATTCCCAATCACTTCCACTTTCCTTTACATGATCGTAGGTGGAACATCAGATTCATCTTAGACAGGTTAGCATATTCTGTTTAACGACCAAAATCAAAACGGCGATTTACCTGTTGCCTCTGGGAGTGCTCCCGTAGCGCTATGGTGTGGGCGAGATCTATGGGTTCTTGTACCCTCACCAGAATGGCGGGTATGAGATCCAGTTGGCTGCGAGAAAGAGCCTGTAAAGCTGTGATGTATATGAGTCCTGGATGGCACAGAATCCGCCTGAGCATCCCGGGCAGTGTGATGATTCCTGGAGGCAGTTGGTCTTGGGCGTTCAGCAGTCGGTCTTTGATGTTGAGCACTGCTATGTTCTTCGTATGGCCGGCGGGTATAAGTGGGCTGGGGGCGAGCGGATTCAGAATAATGATGGGAAACGGCTCCAAGAGTAGAGCTTCTTGAGGGTCGGAGACTGTCGTCAATATCACGAGCTTCAGCCATAGATTGTGTTGGAACTGGGAATGACCCCGAGAAGCTGTGATGGCCTCGAGATCCTGTATGTTCTGGTCCGCCACTGTGATGATGGCGAGATGCAGTGGGCACTGGATATGTGCCGGTGAAACTGCCTGTGAAGCTGTGGTGATGGCGTGACCTAGTGGGCTCCTGACGCTTATCCTCTGGGACGGGGGAAGCATCTAAAATACTACCAACAGTATTCATTAGCATAAGCCAGTCTAGAGAATGGTTATACTTACCCCGCTGAAAGCAAGGCGGTGAGAATGAGAGTGCCAAGATACATTGTGTCAGGTTTTACTGCGTTTATGATTTCAGTTTGGTTCTTGATCTGAGCAATGAATCCTGCTAACTGAATCTTTGCATCTAGATAATTGCGGAAGGCAGGGCATATTTATCTATGCTCTACATGTTGTCTTTGGCTACCCAAAATTTTAGACAAGTCTAAGATTGAACTCCGATTTGATTGCCATCCTTCACGGCAATACTTTGCCCAAAGAGAAGAGCAGAACCACGCCACATCATGAGAGATTAATGTGCTCGGAGTCTAGTATAGATGAATAGCGAAAATTTGCAAAGACGGAAAACCCATCCCCTGCCATTTTGCGAGTGTAGACAGAAGAAATTAGGGAAGCCATGCGGGGGAAAAGCTTGTATCCTGTCTCACCAGATTTATTAGATCGAGATCTCGAAAGCACAGACGGCGATGTTGCCGTACAACATGAGTTTTATCCATATTGCATTCACCGTAACAAGTTGTGTTCTTTCTCACCACGAGCCGTATCTACTATAGCAGGAAAAGCGGGGAAAACCCCGTCTTCCAGTTTGGTTGGATTATGAAAGCAGCAACCAAACACGCAAATTGGAAATCTTCTATATATAGCGCCTGCTTAGTCTACTTTGCCTAAGATTGAAATTGTAGAATTGGGAAAACATCGCTTTGAATTATTTATATATTGGCGCTAGTGGCTGCTGTAAGCCGTTTGGTGAACAGGCAGATCCGGGGCACTGGGATATTCTCCTCGACACGGGAAGTATGAGTGTCACATCACGTGATAGAATAATGTAATCTACCCACCTAGGTAGATATCCTTGATAATAGCTGTGCCCGATATGTGATGCTTCTAAGGGAAGGAAGTTAAGCTTTGGGCTGGCATTCCTTGGCGAAGCGGTTCAGACGTTCCGGGTTGAAAAAGCTTATCCAAATTGTTTCGCCGAGAAGGCCGAGGCAAACAACACAAAGGAAACATTCTGTACGCACAAGCAGAAAAAGAAGAAATACGGAGCGAAAATGGGACCAGTAAGGATGCAGGGGCGGTAGCTCACAAGACAGGGCAACATAGTTTCCGCTTCGAAGCGGATGATGTGGGGTAAAGGATATAAACTAAGGGAGGATTCTACAAGAAAAGGGGATTGAAAACAATAATGATGTAGATAATTCATATACTACTGATCGAGAACTATCTTGAGAGTTTCTAGGACCCAGAAAGCCAAAAACTCCTCGGATATTTGTTAAAGCGCAGAAGAATACGCAAATGGCCAAGAAAGATAATGAGTATCAAATCAAAGCATGCAAAAGGAGGACACGACTGCTTTTGCTTACCCTCTTTTGTTGTGATGTGCCGCTCACGATTTCGAATAAGCTTCGAATCTAGACCATCAATCGCCAGGGGGAGGCTCAGTTGGAAAATTGTATTCTCCTGCTGTGGGAGAGATGCTTTCAACAAGATTTAAACAGATAGAGAGGGGTAAGCGATGGTTGATAGGCTATGAGGTGCCATATTGTATTCCGATGGTAGGCTGTTGTTGGAAATAAACAACTCGCCTCGCGGTTAGATCGCCGTCCAATATATTCCATGCCACGTGATTTGACGCCCTTGTGCAAGTGCCGGTGGGAAATGATATTATTCACATCATTTACAATGTTGAGTTTCAAACCGCCTTATGATGTATGTGATTCGTGAAACAGTGTTCCCAAAAGAGCTTTTAATTGGTGCTCGAGACAACAAAATGAATTGCAACGCCAAAGAATGCATTCATCCAATCCGTGCTGAAAAGCTTCTAGTCATTTCCAAGTAGCCCATATGATCATATCGTATCGTTCTATACACTATTTAGTAATATCCAATAACTTCTAGCCCCCGCCCTCGTCGCCAGCAAGGTTCTCATATCCAATTTCCTGCCCTTCTTCGACCTCGGTAAGACGGATTGCGTCGTTAACATCAGCGACAAAGTGACTCATGCCACCACAATTCTCAAGAATCCCGCTCCTGCGAAAGAGTTCAAAAATAGGCGTGCCCTCAGTCGGGCCACGCGAAAAAAATACGCGAACCCCGCGATCCCTATATCCACGTACAATCTCCTCAAGGACCTGTGTTCCAGAACCGTCTAACCCAGTCACACCATGGATATCAAATATGATGTTCCTATTAAGATCTGGTGAGCGCACTCTGGGTAAAGCTGGATGCGCGCTCGTACTGCCGTAGAGTTCAAGTCTTCGGAGACGATTCTTCAAATCCCCGGTATTTGCGAAAGTTAAGGGCTCGGGAATCTTGACGATCAAGCATCCTTCGATGAATTCTAAATTTCCCGGGTTGTCCTCTGCATTTTCAAACCGATTGGTTCCCGGTATTCGTCCCAAGATTTGGATACGAGGCCGAGTACTATGTTTGATTACAGCGAGAAGGGAGAGTCCGACACCGATGGCTATCCCTAGAGTGAGCGAGAAGAATATCGTGGCGGCAAAGATAATGAACATAAGCCCCAATTCAGTATAACCACCTATTTTGATAAAAAATAGAATGTCATGAGGCGCTTCTTCAATCAGAGACCATGCAACGACAGATATCATTGAGGATAACACGGCTTTCTATTTCATGTAAGCTAAGTGGTAATGGAAGCTTTAAAGAAACACGACTTACTGGAAGGTAGTAGAAAGCTGGGAGTAGATAGAGAACGCAGATGATAGTGATGAGGCTTAGGAAAATACTGCTCATCGGCGTTTTTCCTCCTGTGCTTGCATTGACTTTACTTCTCCCATAGCCTCCAAAGGCAGGCAGGGCACAAAAACATGCGCCAACCAGATTCGCAACCCCAAGTGCTACAAGCTCTCTATTTGGAGACAGGGGCACGCCCTGAATTCCACCTTTCCCTTCACCTCCACCAAGACTCTTAGCGGCCACGGATGATTCAAAAAACCCGAGAAGAGCAATGAGGAATGATGTACCCATTGCTTCTCGGACGTGTGTCATGTGAGAGACTTGAAACGGCCAGTGGAACGGGAAGGGATTTCCACCTGTAGACTTGACCTCGCCTAAGATCTCAAGGCCCATTTTATCCCATTGTAATTGCCATGTCAATACTGCTGACAGAACAACAACACAGAATCGATCTGGGAGGTAGGCAACTCCGGGGAATCGGGGTTGAAGGCGGTTCTTTATCTCCCTAGTAATATGTTAGGCCTAGGTCCTTGATACATGAGAAAAGCTCACCTGAACATCATTATCACAAAGAAGCTTATCCCCGCAACAGCACAGGTAATCCCGGATGCCTTATTCATGTTTGCCAGAAGAAACCGGAGTTTGTCGACACTACTACCATGACTGACTCCGACAGTTTCTGCAAGCTCGGCGAGTCCTAGCTCAGGTACGAGCTGGTCCACAAAAATGACAAACCCAACAGCAGATATGAATCCTCTCAAGAACGGCCTGCTGAGAACACTATCCAAGAACCCGAGGCGTGTCAAACCAGCGATAAATATCACTGCGCCAGCCATACCAGTTACAACACCAGCAACTTTAGCATGCATCTCATCATCTCCTTCAGGAGTTTTCCCGCTATCGACGCTCGACCTGACCACACTTCCTACTAACAAGCTGCCAGCGGCTTCGGGTCCAACAACCATTTGGGGGCAACTTCCCAGAATTGCATATATAATGGGATTGAAAACGAACGAGTACAAGCCATTGATGGGCGGAACGTGGGCAAGGTTTGAAGCCAGCGAAAGAGCCATAGGAATGTAAAATGAGGCCATAGTAATTGCGGCAATAAGGTCTCCCTTGAGATGTGAAAATTTATACTGTTGAACCCAGGCGAGGAACGGGATGTAATAGGTGAAGTACCTATACAATCACAAATATCAGCAAAGATCCGACTTCAGAGCAGATTATCTTATGCAAGGGTAATATGATTCTTGAAACGTACATCGTGGTGGTATTTTTGATACCGTGACGCTCCGCCAAATAGCTGGTTGTACTCATTTTCTTCTTCCTCCCCGGACCATATTTCGATCCCATACTGTCCAGCAGGCTGCCAAATGTATTTTTGCTTCCTTCGCCTCTTGAACTACCAGGCGGCGAGCCTGCAAATCCATCCATACTTCGTCCACTTCTTATACTCTCCGCTCGACTTTCTAGTCCAGGACTGAATGTGCCATGGTTACACGGCCCGGCGTGCGGTAGACCCGTCACGAACTCGAACGGCTTCCTCAGCAGGGCTGTTGTCTCGCTGGCCACCTTGCTTCCAAAGCCACTAGTTCTACGAGTCCCGTCGTCCAACGAGTTGCCATCCGCTTCCGGATCCGTGTCGAGGTGAGTAGGATATGCATTCGGCGATGGTTCTGAACTGCTTGGACCAGCGTCTGTGGTTGCCGCATTGCGTGTATCTTCTGGGGACCCAGCAATTGAGTGTGCTTCGCGCAATCCGCTGGGGGTTATAGGTGCGTGTGGATTGACGGCTTGGTTGATTGATGAAGGGCTCCGCGGGGCGCTTGCGGGTGGAGAAGTTGGTCTTCGTCCAGACATGGTGGGCGGGGCGGTGATGGCCCGAGGGGTTATCTACATTGGTAGGAAGTATACATGTATAACAGATTATAATATCATAAGAGTGGAGAGGATCTGAGGAGATGTTGCTTGGATAAGTTGCTGAGGTTGCTGAGGCCGAGGTTGAAAAGAGAAGAAGATCTTCGCTAATCTTAGAGATTGAAGAAGCTTAAAGGATCCTTCGTAATCGAGTAACAAGGCAATTTATTAAACACCACCGACCAAATCTCTCTAGTAAATACATATCATTGGTAGTGTTTCAATAATTTTCAGGTGCTATTGAGACGTAGGTTCTAGCCAGGTCCAGGGTTCATATTACAAAAGCGTGGTCGGTCTGGAGCACTTGTACGGTGCACGAAATTATTACAATGTCAGCTGCGTCATTTGTGGCGGTTCGGAAAAAGCTTAATTGGGAAGACAGCGGCATATCCATATGATTGGGTGCTCGAAATAAGAGGTTCTGGCAACCTCCATTCCGGAAATATTTAACTAAAGTGGTAAAGTCATCTCATAGGCTAGTAACTTCACAAATTCTTGAATAACCACTACCAGCTCTTTCATATAATTCTCGACTCGGTCATAGTTAACCGCACCAGGCTGGCGATCTCTCTCGATTCCTCCAAATGTTACCGTTGATAGTCCACGAACATCCCTCAGCGGAGCTAGGTCATCTTCCAGTCTTAAACGCAGACCATCCGGATCGTTTTTGTAAAAAGTGAAAAGAAGCTGAGGGACCTCAAAACCAAGACAAAGTACCTGCAGACTTCGGGGACATCCAGGCCCAAAACACTGCTCCAGAAATGGCGAATAATTATAGTGCCTATTGCGAGTCACTCCAGCAGAGTCAATTTGAGTAGACACCCTCAGGTTGATGAAAAGTTTTAGCTGCTTGATGTATTGGAGAGTCCGAGGCGGTTCCCGGTAGAGAGGAGTTATGCCACCATGTAAAAAGCAGCCTTCCGCATTGATAACAGCCTTGAAAATGAATGTGCTGTACCAGACATTGCGGACCTCTTCAGAAATTTGTCGATTGACCCTTAGAAGGGCCGCAGAGCAATGGTCATGCAGATAGGCGCGACTTCTAAAGACCTCGTACGTTTGTCGACTGAACCCTCGGACAACATGAGCGGGGTAAGGTCGGCCATCGCTACAGTAACATCGGTGGTGGGATTCAACCTCTCGACCGACCACGTTTGGGAGAACTGGAATAAGTCAGTTATTTCCGATTCCAGTAACTGCTTTTAGTCAAAAAAGAAATATAAGGGCTAGGGCCAGTAAGAAGCACTCTGAGGGCATATCAAAGGAGGACAGCAAGAGAAGTCGGACCCCCTTACAATAGAGATATATGAGAATGCGAATATCATGCGGAAGGCTCATAAGGGGAAATGTTTCTTTATGTCGGATCCCATCTTTATTCTCGACTCCCTAAATATTTCTAAGTGGTGCACATTGACGGGACAGATGTCGATCAAAGATGGTCCTTACCTTCTCAGGTCTAGAGGCTTGATCGTGAAGCGGAAATTTAGACAATTTCTGAACCCCTTCCAAATTTGAGCGTCTAAATGACGAAAACATTGAGGTAAAATTCATATCAACAGCTTGCCACTTCCGTAAGATTGTTTGAGGATCAAGTCCAGGCAGACAGCAATAACCTCACAACTCGGGTAAAGGTACCTACACGTGACCGTCTCGTGCATGACTCCAATCGGGTTCCGATGGCTTTAGTCGCACCTCAACGCAATTGAATGCCACTACGCTTGAATCTCTTCCGGTTGAGATCCAAATTCATATACTAACGAGTCTTCAGAATGTCTGGACTTTGGGCTCATTGCCTCGCGCCTCACCTCGATTCCTTCAAGTCCACCAAGAAGTACGCGAAGACACCATCTCGAACATCGTGTGCAACTAGCTAACACCAGCACGTAACTAGTATAACACGTCTTACTAAAGAGCGTAGAAACATACTGTCAACTGACTATTAATTAATCTGTGTACTAGAGAATATATATAGGTAGCCGGTTTCTACTATATCTTTGTTCTGTACAGCTAATTCAATAAACTTTATTTTTCTCTCTTTCTGTCGTTCAATCCTACCTGACCAGCTTACCCGATGATACGAATTATACAATTGGCTATAGTTATCAAATATAACAGCCAGACTGCAAGCGGGTATTATCTCTCATCTGGATAATCATTCACTTATAAGATCATAAAGCAGAGGTTGAATATACACGTCGAGGGTATGCTATATTATAGTATCTGTGATATCTTCTGCGGTTCAAGGGCAAGATACTGTGAGAGTGCTACAAATCCGAATACAAGTTGACTCAGGGGGTTGAGAATGCTGCATATACTGCCTCGCCTTCTTCAGGAGTGGCTGTTAAATTCAATAATTCATGAGCACACTGGTTAATATCCGGATCTATTCCAGCTTCGAGAACCAGATCGTCTTCGAAAAATATTAGCCTTGAGAGACAAACAAGGTACTTTTGTGAGCCCCCATGAATGACCGAAGCCTTCTTCTGAATATTAAGAATATCTTCATGTTTTATGGCAAGATGATGAAGCAGCCGGGTCGCTAAATTCACAATTTGTGCGCTAATATTTATTAGTATTGAAATATTCAGTAACTTGGATGGTGAAATACCTATTCTCATGACCGTCCTGATAGTCATATAACACAGCTAACTCATCGCTCATGAGACAAACAATCGCTCCAATGATATTCTGATGCATTGAAATTGCTTTACTAGCAAAAAGGGACCGAGTCATACTCGTTAGTAGTTGAAGGATCTGCAAACGGAGTTTGGCTAGGCCGTTCTTCTCAAATTTGTCGATACCCAAAGGGAACCGGGGAGCATCATAGAGAAGGAGTGAAAGTCGGTCCAAAATATAACTTGTCCTCTCTTCGGGTGTCGCATCCCCGTGAATGGCTCCAAAACTTTCCTTCATTACGCTAGTTGATAGAAGAGACAGCATCATGTCTCGATCTTCCCTAGCTTGTTTCGGACTGAGCATTATAAGGACAAAATCCCAACGCATCAGCTTCCATAGTCGTGTAATATGTTCTTGGTGAGACATGCAGCCCTGAGCAGAGAGATATAGAAGAGTCATACAGGCAGAGACGTCGATGTATTTTTCCTTTGTAGTTGGGAATGAGGTAAATCGAGCTACGGCAACGATTTCTGCTGTACTTTGCACAACGGGAAGTAGTGTATCAATGATATAAGGCGCTATAGAAGATGTTTTCAACTCCAATGCAAGAGCTAGCATATCAATAAATAGATGTATTGGTACGAGCTGCATCAGTTAGCAGGGAACAATGGCAGAACGGTCTGATCCTACGTATTCTTCTTCCTTGCATTTTGTCCACAGAGAGATAAGCAACTCGCAGAAGTCTATTGGAAGATCTTTCGAAGACTTCTTGAACCCAAGCTCAGGTAATTTACCAAGTATAATGGATTCAAATGACTCTTTTGGCGCAGATGGCAAGGCATGTTTTCCCAACTCTTCCAAGCTACGAAGGTGATTGGCATCGATTCGGTGGTCCAACATAGTTCCCAGGAACTAAAGAAAGTAATTCAGATTAATCCTCGTATTGAACCAAACAGACTTACATTAAATCGATCATCTTGTACTTCTAATCTTGCTACAATGGCTTCGTCCAATACATGGACCTTTGATTCCGGCTCCACGACAAGTGGCTCCTCTACGAGTACAACTTCCAAGGCGCCCGCTGGACTCTCTATGGTCTTCCGTTTCCGTTTCCCTGGCTTCCTTGGAGATGAAGCATTACGCCTCTGGAATTTTGCAGGGGATATTTTGGAGGGAGATAAAAGTTCTATCTCGTCATCGTCAAACCCATCCCGATGGGAAAGCGCTGTCTTCTTCTTCGGCGTCGTGTTTGACTCAGAGCCGTCCTTCTTTTCCAACTCCCTCTGTCTGTTCAACATCCGAACCCTTTGAGTTTCTTCGGCCAAATCTTGCTTTATAAAATCTCGTTCGGTTGTTGCATTCTTTTCTGCAATACGAGCTGCTTCGAGGGCTTTCTGCTGCTTCGCCAGCTTATCCTCATTAAGTCTTCGAAGAGCGGTCATTTCACGTTCATATTCCTTCACGGCCTTTTCTTGTTTACTCCTGACAATAGCAATCTCACCTGCCTTAGCATGTAGGTCTCCTTTAAGAGTGTCGCGTTCTTTGAGGAGCTATACCAGTCAGAGTAGTCATAATTTAAGTGGTATAAACCTTACCTCCTTGATTTGCCTCTGCAATATCTCGACATCGATTTCAGGCACCGGCTGATTGTTCGTCTGGCTAGAAGACGTTTTGTCTTTAAGAACGGCAACTCCAGGAAGATGTGAGTCCGCCAGATCAAATTTAGGGAGTTCATTATGCCTATTCGTCAAATTCGGATTGCTAATCGTTCCATGGCGTTGTGGTCGAAATGGTTCCCTCTGTGCTGACGGCCCACTGTTGAACCTATGTAGAGCCGTAATAGCCGCAGGAGTACTTCGGGACTCATCGATTATAACAAAATCCTCATCTTCGAAGCCATCGCCATAATCTGAGGATGGAGGGGCTTTAAGCTGAGTCGCTCCACTCATTGCCTGAGTGAACTGGATGGCATTATGCTCAAGCTCTGCGAGTGCCTCTTGAGGTAATGCATCTAGATCATCATCATCAAAGGGGTCGTCATCGTCGTTGTGACTAGCCATTCCATTGAGTCGTCATCGAGCATTTGTGGAAGTCTGTAGCGTGTCTTCCTCTCGCACTGTATATTTCCTACCACCATTGAAGGCTCACGCGTTCAGAGGGCGGTTCTGCCCTACTTTACCGCTCTCGGTATTCGGATAAATGTTTCACCGCTGATTATCAACCTCCCGGTCAACTTTTCCGGATCAATATCCTGCTGTGATTTTGTCCAGCTGTATTACGGAGTCTATTGTTAACTCGTCTGTAGTTATCAAATACTCGAATTCTTGCTCCAGGTGCTCAGTTGCGGCTTGCAATTCTTACCCCGTACACGATTTACGCGGCTTTCACGAGCAGAACTCATTAAATTTGACCAGGTTCCCAGATACGTCAGCGCGCCAGAGGCCAAGCAAGACCACGTCCATCTCAGTGAAAAATCGGCAACTCATCCTTCCAACCCTTTATTCGATCTTACAATCTTCTCTTCACTCCATCGACGATAAAACGATTGTCCGGATACGCCGCGTCGACTACATGAGTGCGCGCAGAGGGCAATAGAACTAGACGGAACTCGACTCGGGCTTGGCACTTTTGTGAATCAAAGCAGCCCACGGAAGACAACGGATTTGCAGGATATCTTTCTAGGCCGTCAAATACTGCCATCATGGCGAAACCGCGTCGCGGGATCAAGTTTAACCACCGGAATGGACACAGTTCTGGCGCGGATGGACGGAGGAGTAGCTTTTCGGACATCAGTGAAGCTGCGTCGGAACCTGGTTCTCCTGCGAAAACAAACGGAGATGTATCATCAGATGTAAGGATACCTTCTCTGTAGGATCTGGATTCCTGGCTAACCATCTTTTTGAAGTCACAGGAACCCATAATATCCGAGTATGAGAAGAAGAAGCAAACTTTTATCACAAGGTCGATATGGACTTTCGTAATGATAGGATTGTTTTTCAGCGCCATGTTTGCGGGACATATCTACATCATTGCGATTGTTACTGCTGTGCAAATCATATCTTTCAAAGAGGTCATCGCCATTGCGAATGTTCCTAGTCGAGCCCGTCGATTACGATTTACAAAGGCACTGAATTGGTATTGGTTGGCGACGACAATGTACTTCCTCTATGGCGAAAGCGTCATATATTACTTTAAGCATATAGTTTTGGTGGATAAGGTGTTACTCCCATTTGCAACCCATCATCGATTTATCAGCTTCATGCTCTATGTTATAGGTGAGTAAACCATTCCAAAAGCGGGCATATTTCAGGGGCTAATTAACATGTGTAGGGTTCGTTTTCTTTGTTGCATCACTGCAGGCTGGGAACTACCGATTTCAGTTCACTCAATTCGCATGGACACACATGGCACTATACCTCATTGTTGTGCAAGCACACTTCATAATGAACAACGTTTTTGAGGGAATGATTTGGTTCTTTTTACCAGTTTCCCTGGTTATTTGCAATGACATTTTCGCTTATGTCGTTGGCATCACATTCGGGAGAACACAACTCATCAAGTTATCGCCAAAAAAGACGGTTGAAGGGTTTGTTGGAGCTTGGATTCTCACCGTATTTTTTGGAGTTGGGATGACTAATGTCCTCATGCGATACAAATACTTCATCTGTCCAGTTAATGTAAGAATTTCCATTCCATTCTCTGATTTTGTTCTCACACTATCTAGGATCTTGGTGCAAATATCTGGACCGGACTTGAGTGCACACCAAATCCCGTCTTCATACCCCGTATCTATCATCTTCCAATCTGGTTCCCATTGGCCAAGTCCTTCTCCATGGCACCTATGCAAATCCACATTCTTGTCTTCGCCACATTCGCCTCTCTTATCGCCCCCTTCGGGGGCTTCTTCGCGTCTGGACTTAAACGGACCTTCAAAATTAAAGATTTTGGTGACTCGATACCTGGCCACGGTGGGATTACGGATCGTATGGACTGCCAGTTTATCATGGGCTTCTTTGCATATATGTATTATCATAGTTTTATCGCCGTGTACAAAGTTTCCCTTGGAGGCGTAATCGAGACCGTCATCACAGGGTTAAACCCAGAAGAGCAAATGGAGCTCGTTAAGGGTATCAGCAAGCATCTCTACAACCAAGGAGTGATTGCTGAAGGAGTAAGTTCTACCCCTCCAAAAGGCGGTCTATTACTAACACGTCATAGGTCTTGGACTGTTTGAATGTTGTGGTACGCAGGAGGTGATCGTTAAAAGTTTTTGTATTACGATTGACGAGTTCTCATGCATGAGTCCTGATGTATATTATATCCTATTTCCCATATGCCGTCGTTTGTTTTTGGATCATTCTTCGGTGCAAATAGGGCTAGGCAATGGAAATAATTAACTCTTCGTGCATAAGGTGGAAGCCCCAGTTGTCCAGGCGATCAATATATCTTGAGGTGTGGTCTTCCTGAAAGCTTCGAAAACAGGTCCATGCTTATATTATGAGCCTACCTCCGTACTCAGAATCCAAGTATGTGTTAGAGAGGATTAAATAGTCAGTTACTCATTATATCTATTGAAATGTAGGATTTCAGCGCTGGTATCCCTTCCAAATTTATTGAGGGTAATAGAGCTGGTATTCATGGGCGGAGGAAGAACACAGGTAGATTTGAGAAGCCAAATTTTCTTAAGATCTATAGGCTATATTATATACTCTGTTCTAAATATATCATCACCTAAAATCTCCGGGGGGGGGTTGTCTCGCAAGTCTCATATTGGCGTGGTCATTATCTCGTTCAAAGCTAGGTTGACACTCATCTACCTCAACCAGTCGACCAAGCGTCATGCACATGGAAGATTCTACGGGAGTAATCGCAGTGAATGCACCGAAGCAGGTTTACTAGGCGATAACTAGGCCATTCATCATTGGAGAGCCATTCTTCAGGGGCGTTCAGCTGACATTTGATGCAAGCCATTGATTCATTGCAGCAAACAATTCTTGGAAGGTGTCATGGTTAGGTACTGGTTACGGTACAGTACACAGAGCTCTACTTTATGCGAGGTACTGTACAGTACGGTGCTGTGCCCTCCCTTATCAAATCCCGTGTTGACACTTGGATTATTGGGTGGCTTGAAGGAATATTTTAAATCCCGTAAAACGGGTAGAATTCGTCGCAACCAGCCAATTAGCAATAGATGGGAAGCAGCCAGCCTGCAGCCTCAAGGACCTACTTCTAAAGCCATCTTCCGATGGCCATCTGTCCCACTCGTACAAGCGTGCAATGCAACGCTTCCCAAGACGTTTGTCTCCGGTAGCAAGCTCTCGGCTTCCATTGCGGATTTGTTTTGCATCGTCGCCTATCTTATCAGTGTTCACTACCAGATTTTCCGTACAGTACTCAGTATTGTACAACTAGTCAGGGGCTCAGAGGGCCAGAATTCGATAGCGTTTGGTTAGGCTTTCCCGAACAACGCCAGCCCATCCGAGGAGAGGCTCTACGCTGTGCTACCGTCGGGGCTGGACCATGCTGCTGCTGTACACATCCGGCCGTCTTGGGTGGTACGGGACAGGACAGGACAGAACAGGATTACAGTATTATCGGAAAGACTACGCTGGGATCACTCTCCGATCGAACGGCAATCGACCCCCGGGGAATTAGAGAGTGGGAGCACTGCTGTACTGGCGAATTGAACAGCCAGCAAGCCGAAATATAAGAGCCTTTTGAATTGAAGAGTTAAATACTTGAGCAGTCGAAGAGGCCAAGAGTCCAAGAGCCAAGAAGTCAGAGTGTCTACGAACAGTTGAGCTACTGTAGGATACGAATCGTATCCCGCCCACATCTGGGCTTTTGGCGCGCGTTGGCGGTCCACAAGTTCCACCACAGACTGCAAGGCCCAAACACACAACACCTTCAGAGCTTAGCCCGCAGCCTCCTCACCTCGACCCATCGAATTCTAAAAAATGGATTCCAGCACAGCAGCGCCATACATTCAGCTCAACCTATTTCTGTACTATACTGCACCTTTCGATTTGTGTTTCCTTTGTCTTCTTTCCTCTGAGATTACACTGCAATGGTTTAATCCTTTTTTTATCTTTTCCTATTTCCTTTGCGACTTCTGCTCGTTGCTCAACGTAGCTCATCACGCTTCAAGAACACGTTCTGCTACTATTCCTAATCGCGCAAGGAGGGAGCTTGAATCCAAGCAAAAAGCCCTACGTTGTTGATTGCGACGTGTCTCTACCGCTTCGAATTGGTCAAGTTTGAAAAATCCTATCAAACAATTCATAACGAGGAATCGCGGAATCCCCCCTCTCCCACTACCCCTCGAATACCGTATCCTTATCTCTCTCTCACCATGCACTTCTCCACCATCGCGCTGCTTGTAGCAGTAACCCTCACGTCTGCCCAGGCTACCTTCCAGCGCTCCTCAAAACGCGGCCTCGTTTTCGTCCCATCTTCGGCACACCCCACAGATAACCAAATATGGGTTGCAAATAATAGTGACTTGACCTGGTATTACAACTACCAAGTGCAGCCCTCGGTAGCGTACGCCGCCCTGTCGCAGTCAGAATTCGAATTTGTTCCTATGCTTTGGTCGCCATCAACCACATTTCTCTCTGATGTTCAGTCATTGATTAGCGGGGGAAGAAATATATCCCATATTCTAACCTATAATGAACCGGATGGGACTTCGTCAACGGGAGGTAGCGCAATTGACCCCAGCACCGCGGCTACGAATTGGATATCACAAGTCGAACCTTTACGCAAACTGGGTATCAAAACCGGTGCTCCGGCAGTGACCGGATCTCCCGGTGGATTTACCTGGCTGCAGAGTTTCTTTAATGCATGTGCAAGCCAGGGAACAAATTGCACCGCGGATTTCATTCCGGTGCATTGGTATGGTAATTTCGAGGGATTAGCCTCCCATCTGGGGCAGGTTGCTGGAACGTGAGGCTCTGAACAAACTCTCAATGTTATGTTTTACTGACATTCGATCAATAGCTACCCTAATACTTCAATCTGGATTACCGAATATGCTCTTAACAATGCTTCTCTCTCGGATTCTCAAAGTTTTTTCAATAGCTCCGCGGAGTACTTCGATCGGATACCATATATGGAGCGCTATTCATATTTCGGTTCTTTTAGAAGTGATGCTAGTAATGTGGGGCCTAACGCTGCGATGTTGACGCAGGACGGTAAGTTGACTGATATTGGGAGCTGGTATCTGGGCGGCGCAGCCACGAACAATATCCCAAGTGCGTCACGCATGAGCAAGACGGTTGTTCCTGTTGTGGAAATGATAATTGGCGGACTTTTGGTTTCATTAATGGTGATTTGATGATTGTGTAACGAAAGATATGAAAAAAAAAAAGGATATTGAAAGGGATATAGATAGATGGTATGGGCTGTATATATATGGGTATAGGTTCTTAGGCGTATCGTAGAGGTCTTTATGGATTTCCGTACAGGTAGATATAATTATTTGGGATATTCATAGCGAATGTGCTTCCCTATAGAAAGGAAAATCTTCAGCATCCCACTTGTATTTACTCGTTGGCATTGGCATGAGCCTTGACGAAGGAGATGTATGAGCTTGCCTATTGTACTTGTGATTCAGCATTTGAACTACAGTATATTGCCCCCGTATTGCTACGCAGAAGCTTCATTGTACCAGTTCATGATTTAAAAACGCAACATTACCTTATACTTACCATAGTTTAGGGATCTATGAAAATCGTCAGACTGTTGATGTCATTCATCGTTGCAGGAGTTTATTTGAGTTTGGCGCGGATGGCAATAATCTTAATTCCAACCTAGGTTAGCTCTTTGCTAACACAGCCCCAGTCCAAGGCACCAACAAAGCACAAGCCATTCCACATCATAGTAACTATGTGCCGTTCGCGTCAGTTTTTACTTCTTTTGATTGCTATGGCTGATGTTTGGTTTCATTCTCGCCAGGCACCAGCCGCCACAGGCATACAAGTGTGATGCGGGGCAGGGTTGCCTAACAGCTGATAAATTAAATTATAAGGAGACATTCAGCTCCTTTGTCTTTCAATCCTTCACATACCAAAATACTTGTACTCATTCTCATCATGGCTTCTCCTTATAAACAGGTCTTTCAAATCCGAGATATTCCAACACGTGTAGTCACGTTGTTTCCTAGTCGAGCGCGTGTAGTACGAGAGATCGCGGAAATCAAGCTTCATCCAGGTTTAAACCAGATTCAGATAGACGGACTTGCGCCGACAGTCGAAGAACCATCCATAAAAGTCGAAGGCATTGGAGCAGCTTCAATCACAGATGTGACTATTGATCTTCTCCCCAATAGAGAGCTCTATGAAGATATTTACCCGTCTGATGATGAGGAAGAGGAGGATTCCGAAGATGATGAGGAGAATGAAAGTGAAGCCATGACGGCTATTGACCTTAAGCTCAAGCAACTCAATACGGAGCTTCTCGAGGAACAGGAGAAGATAAACTCTGCTGCCGACCGTCTTAAAATCTGTGGCAATTTTGGCGATAGTGTTAAGACCCAGCCTCCTACTGGCGACCTAGAGAAACTCGTCAAGGCTTACTCTGATGAACGGAAGAAGATTTATATTGATCACACAAAAGCAACCGCTGCTACTGAGAAGATTACAGACGAAATTTCTAAAGCCACAAAAGAGAAATTGAAGATAGCTAAGGCGTTAGTGAAAGCTAATTACAAGGTTCAGATGGAGAAGGAGAAGTTGAGGCAGAAGAAGCAGCGACAGAAGGCGGAAGCTCTCAAGGAAAAAAAGCGAATAAAGGCAGAGAGAGAATCTTTCTGGCCAAAGAAGGTTTATAGAGTGACGATAAATTTGGAGCCTTCAAGTTTGACACCAGGTTCCTCCAGACGCAATTCTATCGATGGCGATACTATTGTCAACCTTGCTAGTGACAACGTCCAGGATCAGCCCAAAATTCCTCTCAAGACTGGCCAGATCAGTCTGTCTCTGTCGTACATCACTTACTCGGCTTCTTGGTCACCACGATACGACTTGAGCTTGGACACTGTCAAATGCCAAGGCATCCTAGAGTACGGAGCAGAATTGAAAAATATGACGTCGGAGACTTGGAAAGATGCTAAGATTATCCTTTCTACCTCTCAGACTAGCTTCTCGGGCTTGAACGAAGAAATCCCTGCTCTTCTCCCCTGGCATATACGCCTGCAAAGAGGGCGAAATCCAGACGCGGGTTTATTTAGCTCTCTAGAAATCGATTCCAAGAAAAAGGAGTGGAAACAAAATGTGGGGAGTCAGCAGAACAGAAAAGAGCTATTTGGCCGTGATCAAGATGGAAGCTTGCCCCCTCCAAGGAGTTATAAGAAGGAAGCGCAAAACCAACAAGTTCAGGAAGTGATGGCTGGACGACAACTGAATTTAATGCGTCCAACAATAGCATCAGCATCATTCGGAGCACCGTTACCACCAGCTCCTGGTGCACCAAGCTGGAATTCGGTCATGCCCCATGGTGAAGTCTATCGTTCGGCAGTGGGAGGAGCTGCAGGAGCTGCATACGACTTCAGTGACACCAGGCGACATGAAATGGAGGACGATTCTTCCTCCGAGGGTGGGTTGGACGAGCCACAAACCCTCAGTTTCGAAGAGGGAGCGTGGTCAGAATCTGGGCTTACCACGGCCTATGAAGTCCCCGCCGTAAAGACCTTGAGCCCTACTCTGTCGGCATTAAAACACAGGATCGCTAAAGTAGAATTCAAAAACGTCGTCTTCAGTCACATTGTGATTGGCAAACTTCGACAGGTTGCGTTTCTCAAAGCCCGCTTAAGAAACAGCTCTAGATTGGCTTTGCCCAAAGGCCCTCTTGGATTGACGCTGGACAGCTCCTTCATTGGCCAAGCAACATTTCCCCGCTGCTCGTCTGGTGAGAGTTTCTCCCTTCCGCTCGGCGTTGACCCATCTATTACAATCAATTACCCGAAACCTACAGTCCGCCGCAGTCAAACAGGTATTTTCACCAAAGAAGACTGCAATGTTTTTACTCGGACCGTCACTATTGTCAATACCAAACCCAATTCCCCAGTGGAACTTACGGTTCTGGACCAGGTTCCTGTATCTGAGGATGAACGTCTCAAAATTGAGATAACAACCCCGCGAGGCTTGAAGGAGGGAGGAGAGGGTGTACGCACCGGACAGAATGCATCGAGTGGGGTGGCTCCTGTCAATACGGGAACCAGTTCTACTTTTAAGGGTGGGGCAAAGGATGCCCGGGCCAGCGTTTACGGAGATGGAAGATCGACTATCAAGGAAGATAAATGGGGCAGTGCAATTGCAACGGCAAAGAAAAGTGGTGAGATTAACTGGAATGTTAGGTTACTGCCAGGACAAGGCGTTAAATTGGCTTTGGAGTATGAAGCTACATTTCCCGGTGGGGAGTCGGTGATCGGAGTTCCCAATAGCAGGCCAAATGGGCCGCAAATATTTGGCTAGGGTGGGAGGGCAGGCTGGCACTTGATATACACTTGGACAGCTAGTAGTATGTAGGAATACGAAATGTACTAGATATTGTTTGACAAAAGGGACAGTCCAAATCTGGGCCAATTTTTTAATGTTACAGTGATCGAGGGTGTGATACTTCTGGGGTGGCCAAACTCCGAGTCATTCAGATATCTGCAGGTGCCTAGCACCTAGACTTCTCCAGTATTTGGTTGCGAAATCAAAATGGTTTCCAATGGGAACGAGTCACTTATGGTTGCCTATGAAAACCAGTGTCTTTTATCTGTGCCTATTCTTATTAATAGGCATAAGACCGTCTAATTCGGTGGCAAAGGCTGCTTCGTCAGTAATATTTACTTGTGCTTCCCAGCTAGCAAGCTAACGTCTTGTCGGCGTGGTCATTGCGGTGGAGATCACAACCTTTGCTTGGGGATCAGCAAAAGATTTCGGAAGTCTAAGTTAGCCCAAGCTAACAGGTAAATTCCTTGCTCAAGCACAATTTCTAACTAAGGGAAATCTTCTAGTCAGCAACAGTTTCCTATTTCCGTAATGATAAAACTGCTAAGATTGCCGTTTTGTTTGTACAACTTGCCAAAATAATTAATATCAGGAAACTTGCTACTACTCGGGGCTCCAATACTTGTATCTATGCGGTCTATAAAATTGCGTCTCAAAAACATTGCGCGACAGCCGGCATTTTTAACAAGCAAAAACTATTGCCTTTTCAAGCCTGAACCTAGATTTGGGCTCAAGTAGATGTCCAGAATAGGTTCGTTGGAATTCCAAAATTTATTTTTATTGTTTTTTTATTTAGTTATTTATTTTAGCTAGCTGCCCTGCCAGGAATAGAGTCCTGCGCAAAAGATACGTCAATTCACATTGTTTCTCGCGGTTGTTTCGCCACCAGCAAACTGTTGCGGGGAATAAAGAACACGGGGAGGCTTTTTAAGTGGCTGGAGGCGGCGCAACGCCATTTTTGTGCTTTTTCTGACGACTTCACAAATCCGAAATTCAGTTACATTGCTTCGGCAATTTAAGGAGCAGATGAATCAATGAGCGTGAGGCTTGAGGAAATTTGCTGCCTGAAATAAGGAGTTGATAGGAGAGAGAGAGATAAGTAAAGGTGAATTTAATTACCTGCCGTAACTTTTCGACTCTGCGCCGATAAATTACCGGAAATAGCTTCGAGCAGTAGTCGATGTCGAAGACAGTAAATAGCTCATATGAGATATTTCCATCCGAAGTAAATTTGGGTTGCCACGCTGCTGTTGCAGGGAGATGTCATTAGCCGTCCATGCTAGGAGTGTAAATTGAGCTCGGGCGAAAAATGCACAGTCAGTAACCTTACAGCAAGAACAGCAGCGTCGATGGGATCCACATGTTGCATGGAGTAAGGAGTAGATGAACACAACTTTTAAAAATTATCTAAAACTAGCCCTGTACTTTACCGAGTACTACGTAAACTCTGCTAGTCTTTGCGTACCCTGTACTGTACATCGTGGGAACCCGGAAGTCGATGCCGTGTGAAAGGCCTAGACTAGTTTTGAAATGTCGGATCCAACATGCAGAGGGACATGGTTTCCTTGGCGGTATGGTGTGGGCGTACATGTACAGGGTACGGAAGTATTTGACAAGTGCTGTACGTTCTACTAGGTCAAGTAATTGGGTTGGCGGGACTAGATCGCTGGGAGGGTGGGTCGGTCATCGACTTTCAGACTAGCTGAGGTGCTCTGTCATCGAAACAAGGTTGTAAGTATGGAGACGTTTTGGGTGAAAGCCGTGAGATCTGGCTAGTGATATGAAGGCGATGTCGGGTTTTTATATACAGCTGCACTGGTATATTTTTAAAGAAAAATAAAAACATTCTCGCACAAGTTAGACAGTGAGCGCGTAAGAATCTACGTCGTACGAATTATATCATATTACCACCTTGTTTCCCACTTCTAGTTCTGTTATTCTCGTAAACTATCTTACGATAGATGTACCGATGAAGTCTCCCAAAAGTGCGTCACAAGGACGGAAAACGATAGCATGATTTAGTGGGTCAGCAACAAGTATCCCGCGTGCTCCCTTCGTGCACTTCTCTATGTTTGGAAAAGTGCAACGGAGTCTTCTCGGTGCCCGTGTTCTCCTACTCGGACGAGATATCTCTAGGGCAAATAGTAGAAATATCCCAGGCCAATGACCGCTAGAAATTGAATATGGACTCTGTCTGGTTGCAGTCCATCAGGCTAGCGCTGTTTATCGTATGGTTTGGATCGTATGATAGACTGCAAAACTGACGACACAGTGGGCTATTGGATTGGTTGACTTTGATTTCTTCAAGTTTGCCGCATTTGCTTTGTTCTAAAACCGATGACAACCACTGTTCTCCGGTCAATCACTTTTCCTGAGGCTGGACCAAGGAATGTTGAAAGGAAATACCTGCCGTCCTCGTGATGTCAAATGGAAGTATTACATAGGATGAACTACAAGAAAATGGTGGCAGACGCCAGCCGAGGAAGAAGACAACAAAGAAGCAAGATTCCAAGAGGTTTGGCTGCAGTTGCTCGGAGTCTCTTCGGAGACAGTTTGCTGGAACTTGACGATGGTGTGGTATCTTGCGGAGAGAGTTGAGGTACGGAATCTTCATGCCCAGACATGAGCTCCTCGGCGCTCGAAGTCGGCTAGGGACATGACATGCCACAGGAGGTGCTATTGGCACACATATTGCCATGATGGCGGCCGTCAGTGGCATCTCACGTCCAAATTCGGTACAGTTACAGGCCACATCAAGCCTATCCACAGATACAATTCCATGCGATCTTGGCTGGTTTGAGTATGTCGGGCCGACTCACCGCGGGGGTCTTGGTGGACAGTCATTCGTCTGACAGGAAGTTGAACTGCAGCTTAGTTCGATGCGGGGAGATTTTAGCGGCCACGCCTGAGTGAATGTGGATCCGCTGGGGGATCCGCTGGGGATCCGTTGTGGATCCGTTGTGGATCCGTTGTGGATCTGATTGTGGAGTGCCATATTCCGGGGCCGAAAGCTTGGACCACGCCACGCCCACTGAACACTGGCACTGGCACTGGCACTGGCACTGGCGCTAGTGAATCGAAACTTGAGGAAGAAACAACACAACACCATGGAGACGACAGCTCAGACACCAGAGAGCGCTCGGAGCTGGGACGCGAGCGCGACCGTGAGGGGAAACCCATGCGGTGATATGTCGTGTCATAGCAGGGGATCATGGCACGAGGCAAGACGGAAACGGTGCTCACGTCGAAGAGGAGCTTCCACCGCGGAGTAACACTACACGATCCCCACCGGACAGGGAAATCCAGCAATCTAAGAATGCCCCATGACACTGCATAACGAGGATTGCTTTGTCCATACAACTGTCACGAAGGCATGGTGCGTGGGGCAAGAACGCACGCCCTCCTGGCTCCAGCAGCTCCTCTCCTTGCAAATTAACTTCGCCTTTCCTTCCCTCTGGATTCACCATCGAATTTATTTGTGAGGCCCGCCCTTATCCCTTCCTCTTATATTCTGTCTCGGTCTCCCTCGCCCTCCCTCACCCCGTCCTACACCACCAATAAATTTGAATCCCTTGACTTCGACGCTTTAACGTCGACTGTAACTCTTCGTTATCCATTATCATCCTCTCTCCGTCTTGTCTTGATACTCGCTGAAGAGTAGACTTTGTAGCCATGGTGAGCGGCTTGGTGGCAACTGCGGATCTCTCGCGCATTGAGGCGCCGATCACTCTCAAAGGCTACTGTAAGTTCCTGGCGTCGGCTGAAGGTACATGATTCTAATCGAATTTCTCCCAGTGATCTGTTCTTTCGCCGCCTTTGGTGGTATATTTTTTGGATATGATTCTGGTTATGTCTCT
The DNA here is from genome assembly GCA_037952705.1 of Haplographium delicatum. Lineage (NCBI taxonomy): Eukaryota > Fungi > Ascomycota > Leotiomycetes > Helotiales > Hyaloscyphaceae > Haplographium > Haplographium delicatum. Next base: position 204,347 of record JAPZPC010000053.1, read on the forward strand.
GGTGTAATGGGGATGAAATTTTTCATCAACCTCTACGAACACATACCATACCCTCCGCCGGGAGCGTCTGACGCGGTCAAAAATGCCTTCACTCTTCCTGCCTGGAAGAAGTCTCTTATTACCTCCATTCTCTCCGCCGGTACTTTCTTTGGGGCTCTCATAGCTGGTGATCTCGCGGATTGGTATGGACGACGAACAACGATTATTATTGGTTGTTTTATCTTCATAATTGGAGTTATCCTTCAAACCGCGTCTCACGGGCTCGGTCTTCTCGTAGCAGGCCGTCTCATTGCTGGTTTTGGTGTAGGATTTGTCTCTGCGATTATCATCCTGTACATGTCTGAAATTGCACCAAAGAAGGTTCGAGGAGCTCTAGTATCTGGATACCAATTTTGTATTACTATCGGAATCTTACTTGCCTCTTGCGTCGACTATGGTACCCAAGATAGACTCGACACTGGCTCATACCGTATCCCAATTGCGATACAAATGCTCTGGGCTATCATTCTTGCTGTTGGTCTCTTCCTACTCCCCGAATCTCCACGTTACTTCGTGAAAAAGGGCAATCTTGAGCAGGCGACCAGGGTCCTGACCCGTCTCCGGGGCCAACCCGAGGGATCAGAGTTCATCCAACAGGAATTGGCTGAAATAGTTGCCAATCACGAATATGAAATGTCTATCATCCCCCAAAGTGGCTATATCTCCAGTTGGTACAATTGCTTCAAAGGAGGTCTTCGTGTGCCATCTTCCAACTTGCGCCGAACTATCCTTGGTACTTCTCTTCAAATGATGCAGCAATGGACTGGTATTAATTTCATCTTCTATTTCGGCACAACCTTCTTTCAGGAATTGAACACTATTTCAAATCCCTTTTTAATCGGTCTCATCACTACTCTCGTTAATGTTTGCTCTACTCCTATCTCCTTTTGGATTATCGAGCGTTACGGACGTCGTACCATCTTAATATGGGGAGCCTTGGGCATGTTGGTTTGTGAGTTTATCGTTGGTATTGTTGGCGTAACTGCAGCACGCCAAAGCCAGCACAACAGCTCCGCCGTTTCCTCACAAATCGCACTCATTTGTATTTACATATTTTTCTTTGCTACAACTTGGGGGCCAGGTAGATCTTCTCAAAATTGTGAGATAAGACAGCTTGCTAACTTTTTACAGGTGCCTGGGTTCTTATTGGCGAAATCTTTCCACTTCCCATTCGTTCTCGCGGTGTTGCCCTTTCTACTGCCTCTAACTGGCTCTGGAACTGCATCATCGCTGTTATCACTCCATACATGGTTGGGACTGACAAAGGAGAAGCAAATCTTCAATCTCGTGTCTTCTTTGTGTGGGGCTCTCTCTGCACAGCATGCTTTGTCTACGCCTATCTCCTCATTCCCGAAACCAAAGGTCTATCACTCGAACAGATTGATCGTATGTTGGAAGAGACTACTCCCCGTACATCTGCAAAATGGGTCCCACATAGTACATTTGCAGCGGATATGGGAATGACAGATAAAGGTGAACTTGCCCCAGAAATTATTGAAAAAGTCGCCCACGAGCCAGTGAATACGACTGAGACTGCATAATCCCCAGATCAGGCTATAATTATCTTACATAATTTTCTATTGTTACCAAGATGCGCACCCAGAGACACCAAGGGAATGCTACAGGATGTGGAGAATGGCAAACGATACCACAAGTTCATGTGCATAGAAGACTCAGATAGCTTAATTTTATGTCAAATCAATAATCATCAAAGATAAAGTGATTAAAATTCATAAAATGTCAACTACTCTGATGTTCAAGTAGTAATCTTTTGAACTCTGTCTGGGGAGCGTGGTGGCAAAGGAGATTGTAAAACCCTACAAACGTATAGTTTTTCGGTTTCTATTTAGCAAAAATTTCATATTCAGGGTTAATTTCACCCCTAGGTATAATTTATAGATATAGACATTCGCACAGGTGTCAATTTCGGCCACTATTTTTCATGCTGGGGAGGGGCCAGGTTGGAGCAGTCGTAGAAGAGCCAGAAGGCATTCATTGTCTAGAAAGCCTAGATTGCCCAGGACTCCCTTTTATCATAATAGAAATTATGAATAAAATAAAACTCCAAAGGTGTCATTCATGACAAGGAAATGAAGTATATATGAATGATAGAAAAAGACCTTCGTTTGTGACACGGGCGACACGTGACCTCGTTTGCAAAGCATACGCTTAGGAGTTTCCTTCTCAAGCGGAGAATCTTAAACCATCCATCATTCTTACTGAACTCTACTTTTCCATCCCATCCGAATTCTTTAATTAGTGGCCTTTTTAATCGAGCAAAGGGCAAGGAATATATCGTTTACGGCCTCAGTCCCTGGCTCTTGTAGGCTGTTTCATCAACTTCCATAATTCCTCTCTTAGATTGTGGGCCACCACGATAGATGCCGATGCTGAAAATGTCTCTCTGCCCCATTAATGCATCATATGAGTCACCAGACCAATCATTTTCTCCAATCAAACTTTAGTTCCATGCGTGGTCTATTTCAGCTTTTCAACCCTCCTCCCGCCCGCCCCAACTTCCTCTTCATTCATCACCTTTACAAATATATTCCTCAACCACCACAATCTATACCGCCTCCAAACTCCGTCAGAGGACTTTAAATGGACTCTAATACTATATATCTCATTACAGGAGCAAATCGAGGTTTTACCCCTATTACCCCTATTCATTAAGCGATCACGTGCTGACGAGGAAAGGCATTGGGTTTGGCCTCGCAGGCCATCTCTTGTCCCGTCCAAATACCACGGTTATAGCAACCGTCCGCTCAAAGGAGACATCTACTCAAAGCCTCACGTCCCTTGCCAAATCAGATGGAAGCAACCTCATAATCGCTATTCTAGATAGCGCGAGCGAGAAATCCCCAGAGGCTATGATATCAGACCTCCAAGCTCGCCATGAGATAAGTCATATCGATGTCATAATCGCCAATGCCGGAATAGGAGCATCTTTCCTTCCATCGCTCAACACTCCTATATCTTCCCTTGTCACGCACTTTCAGGTTAACACCCTAGGCCCTATCTGTCTCTTCCAGTCTTGCTACCCTTTGCTGTCAAAGAGTAAGAACGCAAAGTTCATTTTGATAAGCAGTAGTTTGGGAAGTATTGGGAATATGGAAGGGCCCGTACCGAGCTTGACATACGGTGCTAGCAAAGCGGCAGCCAATTACTTTGTCAGGAAAGTGCACTTCGAGTGCCAGGGGATCGTTGCAATAGCTGTTCATCCTGGGTAAGAACATATTTTGTATTTTCGCTCGGTGTTTGATGAACTTTGACAGTTAGGTAACGAAAAGACACAAAATTTAGCTAATGAATGAGGATTTAGCTGGGTCAAGACAGAAAATGGACAGAAGTTTGCAGACAGTATCGGGGTGAAAGAACCGCCAATGAGTTTGGATGAAAGTGTTGAAGGGGTTCTTAAGCAGGTTCGTCTTTTTAACCATCTCTCTTCAGGACTGGAGTCTTCTCTAACTTTTTCTAGATCGATGGTGCTACCAGGGATAACTCAGGCTCTTTCCTCTCTTTCGATGCAACCACCATTGCCTGGTAAGGGCTTGGAAATTTGAAGGCCCTTATATTTGAAATAATTCAATTTCGTTTCTATTAGCTATATCATCTTCAAATGTTTGTCCGCACTTGACACGCCTGAAGTTATCCTGTTATGAATACAATCTCATCTACTTCGAGGGCATTGTTATTAGAGAGCATGACGCTTTTTGGGATGATTTAGTATGTTTTAGATTTGCTTTACTTTGATCTTTTATCTACAACAAGTTGGCTACACCTAGCAAGAGAGTAACTACCTCTATTTTAGAGGTATTTATTATACAGCACATTTTCGCCAGGGTATTTATCAAACTTGAATCGAGCCTTTCCAGATCTTCCAAGTGTCTCTTATCCGTATTATGAATGGTGATTCTCAGATCTCAGCTGGTCAGATGCGCATCCACCAAGAGATAAGGTAAGAGATTGATGGCGTTTGCTGCCTTCAGCAAATATATGGTTATTGCATTTCCATCTCCCAGAGAGCTCAAGACCGCTTAAGATCTCTCGTCATACCACTTTGTAGTCGGGGAATATGGTCGCTTTGTAAAAAAAAGTTTGTTGTACAATGGGTAAAACCTCCACTTGAATAGGTCGAAGTCAAAGAACCCTCATCATCACACACCTCCGCCTGATGTCGAGCCCATGTTGTGCTTCAATATCTAAAATCTCTTGATACTTTATTCCCATCTCTTGGGCTTTCACCTCATGGAATCCCATCTTGGAATACCAAGGTCCATTCCATGGCACATCTCGGAAGGTTGTCAAAGTTATCAACTGATATCCTTCTCTCCTGACTTGCTCCGCCATGCTAGCCATCAAGGCCTTTCCAACGCCCATCCCTTGGAATTCCTTTCTCACAGATATTTCTAAAATATGGAAGTTGCCATCTAGATATTCTCCTCCTAGAAAGCCCACCGGCTGATCGAATCTATCGACAGCAATCCAAAGATGTTGTGCGTTCGCCATCGAAGCAAGGAGAGATGGGTCGACGGTTGGGCCATCCAGAAGAAAATCGAGGCCTACTGTTCGAAATACCTCGGCAGCAGATCGTTCGACATATTCTAGGAGAGGGATGTCGGAGGGTCGAGGACTGCGGATTATTATTTGGGGAGCCGAATCATATGAGTCGGACTGTTGAACTACAGCAGCCGCCATGGCAAGAATAGAGAGAGAGTCCATAAGTTGAGGTTAAAGAGAGACGCAAAGTTGGTAATTAAATCAAAAGAATGTTGGCGGTGAAGATACAAAGGAACGAAGAATTTTTTCATCTGAAGGTGGCCGAAGGTGGAAGGATATTGCGGAGATAAAATTTTAAAGGTTGCCTATCTTAGCGCAGTAGCGCAATAGCGCAATAGCTTTATCAGTGACGTCTCGCCGCATGCAGTAGGCAAGACATACATACCAGGCTGAAAACCTTATTCCTTCATTGTGCGAAATTCAGTTCTTCTCCACATTCCCAACATTTGTTTTTCAAACTCTAACGAACTTCCACGTTGTACAAAAGGGCCCTTGTCTAACTCTGCTCGCCTCTCCCCAACAGCCACCATGAAAAAGCACTCGATGAGTGTAGATCTATCTGCAGCCTCGCCCAGCCGTCCAATCGATGGCGACACACAGCTTCCCCTCCCTAAACTGATAGTGTTTGATCTGGATTACACTTTGTGGCCATTCTGGGTCGACACTCATGTTACTGGGCCGCTCCGGTCGGCATCTTCTCATGCCTCCGCTAAAGACCGGCTGGGCGAAACATTCTCCTTCTACGATGATGTCCCCTCCATTCTCACATCCCTCCGGGAACAAGGAGTCAAAATTGCCGCGGCTTCACGAACGTCCGCTCCAGATATAGCAAGGGAGATGTTACGACTGCTACACATAACTGACGGAGAGGGCAAATCAAAGAAGGCTCTGGACTTCTTTGACTACCTGGAGATGTACCCGGGAAGCAAAATAGCTCATTTCAACAAAATCCAGAAAAACTCGGGCATGAGATATGAGGAAATGCTGTTCTTTGATGACGAGCCCAGGAATATAATTGTGGAAACTTTAGGGGTCACCATGTATTTGGTGAAAACTGGGGTCTCTACCCAAGAGATCGACAATGGTATTAAAGAATGGAGAAAGAGGCACGGGCATGACGGTGGGGCATCGTCAACATAGAGATAAGGGACATTTTTTAGAGCATCGTTCGGCGTTGAGACTAGGGGAGTTTGCATAATGCATTTTTGATATCGGGATAGACAAGAAGCTATTAACGTCTGTCCCTGCGTGCCAAAAAAACCGGTGTGCCGAAAAAAATAACAGGTACGGATCCCGTACTTTGACTTAAAGCATCTCAAAATCTATATACGCCTTGATATCTCCTATAATTTTTTATAATACATGTTCCGTGGCTACTCCCAGACACTCTGAACCCCTCTTATAAGAAAATTATATTCTCATCGTCGCCCTCAAGCCTAATTTACAAAGAGTCTCCTTTTATACCGTGACAGAATTCCTCTACCACAGCTCCACTACTATGCTTATATTATCCTAATCTTTTATTAAGAGTTCTTATCAGAGGTCTAAAGTCCTACCCTTATATAGGAAATCGTTATTAGCCTTGTAGCTACTGTGGCGGGCAAATTCACGTAAGGTTGCTACGGGGATCAGTACCTCGGCTAACAATTTTGGTTTATTACGAAACAGCCCCGCACGTCCCAAAATATTTACGCCATAATTTTATTTGAAAGCCTTACAACTGGCTGCCATAAGTCTGTGTACACACACCCTGACCTTTAATAATTACACCGCCACAATGGAGCCTACAACACCACCCA